>CAUYLG010075001.1:0-13099 GCA_963573385.1 Cacajao melanocephalus
TCCCTACCCAGCCTGGGATCTTGAAGGAGCTGCTGCCTTCGACTGCTCCTCCGTGCGCGCTCCCGCGCCCCCCTCTCCGCCCGGGCTCGCTTGTCGGGGGGGGGGCGGGGGGGGGGGCGGGTGGCGACCCTGCGCACGCGCACTGGGAGGCAGGGGCGAGGGGCTGAGGGGGGAGTCGGGCGGAGGCTGCAGCTTTCGCTTTTCCTGTCTCCCCTCCCTTTCTTTGTTGAGGGCTGGGCTTTCCCCTCCGCCACTTGGATCCAGGGTGGGAGGGAGAAAGGAAGGAAACGGTCGGCGCCAAGTGCGGGGGGAAAGCAGGTAGGTAAACTCTGCCGGCCTGAGGGGCGAGAGGGGTTCGGCCGTAAACGTGGAGAAGCTGTAAGCTGTGTGCGGTGGAGGGCTTGCTGTGTGGAGCGGGTAACCGGTTTTATAAACCACTCCCCCCACTACTGTGTTCCCAGATAGTTGTCTTTTTCTGGGGAGTATATGGAGTTTATCAAATTTACCAAAGACGGTGATAGTGTAATGACCAATAGACTGAACCTATGAGTGCTCCTTTTGGTTACAGCTGTCACCAACTCCAGGGCAAACGGGAAGAATCCAGATGATAGTTGTGTTATATTAGCCTGGAAGCTTTGGTGTGGGAGAGTGGGAACCAGCTGCTAGAACACGGCTCTTGAGTTATTTTCTGATAATGATTATTAGTTTGTTTTGTCTGTTCAAATTTATAGCTGAATTGCAGAAATTGTTACCTTTTTGGTGAAATTTAGGGAAGGGGGTGTTCTTATAATCGGATTTGGCAAAGAGCCGATTGCTCGGCCTTAGCTCTCATTTTTGTAATTAAAACTGCCAGTTAAAGTTGCATTTTCTTATTTCAGGCAGTAGAAGATGGTGAAAGAAACCACATACTATGATGTTTTGGGAGTCAAACCCAATGCTACTCAGGAAGAATTGAAAAAGGCTTATAGGAAACTGGCCTTGAAGTACCATCCTGATAAGAACCCAAATGAAGGAGAGAAGGCAAGTAGTACATACTCTTAAACATATCTGAATAGTTCCTTGTCAGATGTGTAGTATTTCTATTACGGCCTGAAATTGAATGTCTAATATAGTAACTATGATCGCTTCTCTGCCTTTTTAATTAAGATCAAGTGTAATATAGTGGCTAGGTAACACTTGTTTTTTTTAAAAAAAAAATGAAATTCACTCTTTTCTCAAACAGTTTAAACAGATTTCTCAAGCTTACGAAGTTCTCTCTGATGCAAAGAAAAGGGAATTATATGACAAAGGAGGAGAACAGGCAATTAAAGAGGGTGGAGCAGGTGGCGGTTTTGGCTCCCCCATGGACATCTTTGATATGTTTTTTGGAGGAGGAGGAAGGATGCAGAGAGAAAGGAGAGGTAAGAAGAATCTAGTCCTTATGCAGCTAATTAAAGGTAGCTGTTGGTCCCAGCAGATCTTTGAGAAATCACCCATTTTAAATGCTTGTTTACATGGTATAATGTTGCAAACTGACCATAAGCTGCCTCTGATTGATGGTGTCTTTTTTTAAAATGAGATTTAAGGGATATAAAAAATAGCCAATCGAGTGGTAGCAAATGACTGCTTCCAAAAATCTTAGATATTATCAAACATAAATTATGAGAACAGGCCGGGCACGGTGGCTCACACCTGTAATCCTAGCACTTTGGGAGGCCAAGGCAGGTAAATCACCTGAGGTCAGGAGTTTGAGAGCAGCCTGGCCAACGTGATGAAAACCCGTCTCTACTAAAAATACAATAATTAATGGCCGGGTGCTGTGGCTCACGCCTGTAATCTCAGAACTTTGGGAGGCTGAGGTGGGTGGATCACCTGAAGTCAGGGGTTCGAGACCAGCCTCACCAACATGGTGAAATCCCATCTCTACTAAAAATACAAAATTAAGCAGGCACCTGTAATCTTAGCTGTTTGGGAGGCTGAGACAGGAGAATCTCCTGAACCCGGGAGGTGGAGGTTGAAGTGAGCCAAGATGGTGCCACTGCACTCTAGCCTGCACAACAAGAGTGAAACTCTGTCTCAGAAAGCAATTACAAAAATTAGCCGAGTGTCATGGCACAGGCCTGTGATCCCAGTTACTTGGGAGGCTGAGGCAGGAGAATCACTTGAACCCGTGAGGCAGAGGTTGCAGTGAGCTGGGATCGTATCATTGCACTCAAGCCTGGGCAACACAGAGTCCATCTCAAAAAAAGCAAATTATGAGAACAAAGTATAGCAATATAATTTTCAAAGCCCTTTTTACAGATCTTATTTGATGTTCCCTCACACCCCAAAGGAATTTGATGGTAGATACAGTGGTCTTTTTCAAATGAAAGTGAGTTAAAGTTCAGAAACCTAAAACTTCTTCAAGCTCATATGGCAAGCCAGCAGAGCAGGGCTGAAAACTGGTTCATTGCCTGCCACCTATCTAATCTTACTTCAGCTTTATTGTGTCAAAATATATGTATGTAATATATTTATCAGGAAAGTGGTCTGTGGGCTCTAGAAATACTGCTCATAGTAGGAATAAAGTGTTCAAGAGAAATTGGTCTCACTTTATTCCCAGTATAGCGTATACAAACAAGGGCTGATGAGCAGACCCAGTTTTAGAATGAATGGGCAAGTCATTAAGTTTCACTTTGAGCTTAAGGTTCAGAAAGATTTGGGAAACTGTTTATTCAGGTCTTTAAAGATCTTCAAGAAAGGATTCTGTTTTTGTTGTTTTAATAGAGACGGGATTTCACCATGTTGGCCAGGATGGTCTCAATCTCTTGACTTCATGATGCTGGAATTACAGGCGTGAGCCACCACACCCAGCCTCTGTTACTCTTTTTAAGATATTTAAACTCCTTAAAAAGTCCATAATCTAAATCACTTGTTTAGTAAATCATTAGAATTTGTCCACAAAAAAGTAGTGTGGTTTTTCACTTACCTTACAAGGAACTGACCTGCAAGTTAACATTGGCAAGCTCTTTTATGTGGCTTTAGATCATATTGAGAGGTTATTTTTGGGGAAATGTGCTTCATCAAGCTCTAGAAGCTTTATTTTTCCTTCCATATACTCTCAACACTGTACAAAATAAGGGCAGCTAAATTTTAGCATGCCAGAACTAAAGGTGGAGCTATAACCAGGAGGATATAATTAATGGTATTTCATGCTTGATTAGAAAGTTAAAATGTTCATTAGGCATGTTGTACAGAAAGGAGTTTGAGAACTTTTTTTTCAGTAAGTGGAAAGGCAGTAATATTGTTGTGAATAAGTCCCTGTGCAAGGATCACTAACTAGGAACTTCTAAGTTATTAGCAGTTGTAGCCTCAGTGTCCTTATGTGATCTCAACCTTCCAATTCTCATTATGATTTAAGTGAAGTAAGGCACTCCTTAGTAGCCAATGGCCATGTGTGGCTTCATTAAGACAAAAACAAAAATACAGTTTCTTAGTCTAAATAGCCATGTTTACATGCTCAATAAGCACATGTGATTGGTGGCGGCTCTGTTGGACAGAACAGATATAAAACATTTTTATCACTGCAGAAAGTTCTGTTAGACAATGCTGTTATAAAAGGTATGAGAAATTTGGCCGTTAGAACAACCAGTGCTGGCCTAGCAGTAAATGGACTGTTTTCTACTATATCAGGAAGAAGTAGAAATTGATACTCTTCTGTGGTGGCTCAATAAATACATCAGCTTCCCTGGCCAGTCTTGACTAATGAGAACTTATGTGCTAAATAATTTTTGGTTGAAGTAATTGGCCATGTTGCTTAATACGGTACTAAGTGAACGCTTCAAAGATTATATTGTGACAGAAATGAATGTTTGGATTATTGTGAAATGTGCCCTTTTAAATAACATTCGTTTTTCTCAAGTGACTTTGAAGGTAATGTTTTGCTTACCGTATTTCCAAGATGGCCATGTCTGTGCCCTTAGGCAGATACTTAATCTCTGACCTGATTTTCCTTGTCTGTGATTATGTCACATTTGAGGATCATCTGTGATAATGTGAACATTCTGTGTATGTAGTAGGTGGTCAACAGATGTACCCTGTGAGGCTCATCTTTTATTATCCTTTGACACATTCTTTATAGTGCCTTTAGCACAAATAAATAAGATCCAGCATCTTAAACAGATTTATAATGAGAAATATTTTGTTTTAGGTAAAAATGTTGTACATCAGCTCTCAGTAACCCTAGAAGACTTATATAATGGTGCAACAAGAAAACTGGCTCTGCAAAAGAATGTGATTTGTGACAAATGTGAAGGTATGGTGTATTGTGTTTTCTTTAACATCTTTAATATGACACCTGAAAAAGGAGCTAAGACTTCCTGGATATGTAAAATTGACACACGTACACTACCTAGATTTTCGGGAAGTGCAGATATAAAGAAAACTACCTGAACTGAGCCTGCCACCTAAAGAAATACCAGCACTTTTTTCTGTGTATATTTTAAATACAGCTGGGATCAGGCTAGTTTGGTGTCTTTTTTTCTAATAAGTAAAAGTTACTTATTGGAGAACAGATCTCATTAAAATGATCTCATCAGTTGTCTATTCGGAGGGTAGCATTCCATCAGACCTTGAAAATATTAAAAGTACAGCATTTAGGCATTGTCTTCCTAAAACACTTATTACTGTATACACTACTAATTCATACATTATTTAATTTTCTTTTAAATTTAGGTAGAGGAGGTAAGAAAGGAGCAGTAGAATGCTGTCCCAATTGCCGAGGTACTGGAATGCAAATAAGAATTCATCAGATAGGACCTGGAATGGTTCAGCAAATTCAGTCTGTGTGCATGGAGTGCCAGGGCCATGGGGAGCGGATCAGTCCTAAAGATAGATGTAAAAGCTGCAATGGAAGGAAGATAGTTCGAGAGAAGAAGATTCTAGAAGTTCATATTGACAAAGGTGAGTTCTGGGCTACTTATTCTGAAGTGTTGAATGCTGTAGCAGGTTTATTAACATTTTATAATTGTTTAAAAACCATTCTTAATTAGGTTACATGTCCTATCAGGAATAGCTCTTAGCAACATTAGTAAATAATGTTCTTCCATTCAGACATAATTGTGCACATTGGTATATTACTAATAGAGAATATATTAGGAATGTCCTTATTTAATATAACAGGGTCATCTTTTGACATCATTGGTGCCGTAAATGTAGAGACTGGGTTTCACCATGTTGGCTAGGCTGGTCTCCAATGCCTGACTTCAGGTGATCAACCCGCCTCAGCCTCCCTAAGTGCTGGGATTACAGGCGTGAGCCACCGCGCCTGGTTTCATGTTTATTTTTTAAACTAATGAACATGTTCTTTTTGTTTTTGATCGCCCAGGCTGGAGTGCACTGGTGCGATCTTGTCTCATGCAACCTCCACCTCCTAGGTTCAAGCTATTCTCTCCTGCCTCAGCCTCCTGAGTAGCTGGGACTACAGGAGTGTTCCACCATGTCTGGCTAATTTTTTGTATTTTTTAGTAGAGATGGGAGTTTCACCATATTGGTCAGGTTGGTCTTGAACTCCTGACCGCAAATGATCTGCCTGCCTCAACCTCCCAAAATGGCTGGGATTACAGGTGTGAGCCACCATGTGAGGCCTGGACTTGTTTAAATAAGCGTTTTGGCCCACTTAATTGGCTTACTTGCCCATCTGTTGTATTTAAGTGTTCCATTACTTGATTTGAAAGAATTTAAATTACTTTTCCTTTTTTTAGACTTGACACTTCCCTACCTATTGGGCTCCAGATTTAGAAGTAACTATATAACCTTTTTCTTTTTGTATTCTTGGGAGTTGATTTGTCAGTTTTTAAATTTTACTTTTGTCAACCTAAGAAAATATTTTAAAATATATTACAGAAATACGTGTACATTGCAGAAATTTTAGAAATGTATGTAACCCTAGAGGAAATTTAAATCAACATTATGGTAATCTCTTTTCAGATTTTGCTATTTTTAAATGGAACTTCTATTATCATGTACTATGGTATGATACCAATCTGGAACTGTTAATGTTTGAACATATTTCCATGTTAATATACAAATCTACATTAAGTGGCTGCAATAGGATTCTATCATGTGACTCATGACACTGGCCTCTCTGATCCCCCAGGGCTTTCCACCTAAGAATGTAGTGCATTGAAAGGTAAAAATAAGTTTCCTTGGCCAGTTGTTGAACTTAATAAATCTGTTTTCCCCTTAATGGGCCCATGCCTAGGGTTTATATTTTGAGGTGTTCTTGATACCAACAGCATATAGAGTAAGCCTTCACTTAATGTTGTTGATAGGTTCCTGGAAACTGGGACTTCTAGCAAAATGATCTCAATGTCATGTCACTATAACACAGCTGAGGGGGAAAAAATGGTCTTGTTTTGTGTCGTTTCATTTAAAGCAATTTCCAAGAACCTATCAATGATGGGCACTAAGCGAGGACTTGAAATTAATACCCTAACTATGTAGCAAGTGAAGACATTTGTGCTGTGCCTATCCTTGCTCTTTATTCAGGAAAACCTAGCTCAGTTTAATTGCTTCACTAGCATAACAAGTTATTTTGCATGGATAGGCGATTAAAAACAGATTGTTTAATTTTGTCAGTGTATGATACATTGCTTTAAGTTTTTATATAAGAGGTACACACTGAAGTATTTGGGTTAATGGATATGGTTGGGGTTTACTTGAAAGTGTATGTGGGGGGCATGGGTGGGGGTATAATACATGAAATATTAATCATGAGTTAATAACTGCTGAAGCCAGATTGAATGGATATGTAGGAATTCATTGTACTGTTGGCTCTGTTTATACAGGATTAATATTTTCCATACTAAAAAGTGAAACAAGATTGCTCTGTTAGGTAACCAGAGTGATCTCAGGAAATAATCAGGAGATAACTGCTTCGGTGTAATACTGTACAAACACAAGTTTTCTTACACCACTTATGTTTTAAGAAATGTTGTCCAAACCCTTACTGAACTAAAATATGTGGGTCAGAGGTGAGGGCTGGGGAAATCTTAGTTTTTAAAAAAAAAAAGCCTGTTTAAAAATTTCTTGCCCTGTTAGAAAATACTCTCCTTGTATTTTATGGATCACATGAGCTAAGGGAGTGTCTAGTGCTGATTTATATATTTTTTTTTTACTTTTAATTTTTTTTTAATTTAAATGAGACATGGTCTCGAACTCCTGTGCTACAGGGTGCTATTCTCAGGCTAGCCTCCTGACTCGGCCTCCCCAAAGTGTAATTTTAAGGGGACCAAACTGAATAGTTTTTTTTGTTGTTGTTTGTTTTGTTTTGTTTTGTTTTTGTTTTTGTTTTTGAGATACAGTCTTGCTCTGTTGCCTGGGCTAGAGTGCAGTGGCACAATCTCAGCTCACTGCAACCTCCGCCTCCCAGGTTCTTGCAGTTCTCCTGCCTCAGCCTCCCAAGAAGCTGGGACTACAGGTACATGCTGCCACGCCCAGCTAATTTTTTTATTTTAGTAGAGATGGGTTTCAACGTGTTGCCCAGGCTGGTCTTAAACTCCTGAGCTTAGGCAGTCCACCCACCTCTGCCTCCCAAAGTGCTGGGATTACAGGTGTGAGCCACCGTGCTCGGCCAAACTGAATAGTTCTTTCACAAAAATATGAATTTTTGGCAGGCACAGTGGCTCACACCTATAATCCTAACCCCATAGGAGGCCAAGGCAGGAGGATCCCTTGAGCCCAGGAGTTCAACACTAGCCTGAGCAACATAATGAGAATCCCCCCATCTCTATTTAAAAAAAAAAAAAATCAAAAATTAGCTGGTCTGCGGTCCTATCTACTTGGGAAGCTGAAGTGGGAGGATCACTTGAGCCCAGGAAATCAAGGCTGCAGTGAGCCATGTTTGTGCCACTACACTCCAGCCTAGGCAACAGAGCAATATCCTATCTCAAGAATTAAGATTATAGATTTTAAATTTTTTTTTAGTTTCATATATATAAATACTACAATAGTGAGAAGGGTCTTGATTTACATTGCTGTTAGACTTCAGTAATTTGATATGTTCTTGTAAGTAATGAAATTGAAATAATTAACATTTTTTGGTTATAACGGTGTTTGCCAGTCGCTGGTTTAGTACCAGCTTATAACTGTTTAGTTAATATACTTGACAATCACAATGAGGTGTAGGTGTGGGAAAGTTGAAACTTGAGAAGGATATGCAGCTTACTTTCCCAGAGTAATCCAGCCAGTGAATAGCAGCCCTGCAATTTGAAGGCTGGTGCTTGCTTTTAGAGTTTGTGTTCCCCACTATGATACCTTTCTTCAGGCACAAATTAGACTAAACTACTAAGAAAGTGGGCTTTCTTAGTCATTTCTGTGATTTTTTTTTTTATGCACAAACATCTATGTATAGATTTTATGATTCTGACCTTAAGAGTATAAAATTAATGTTTTAAGGCATGAAAGATGGCCAGAAGATAACATTCCATGGTGAAGGAGACCAAGAACCAGGACTGGAGCCAGGAGATATAATCATTGTGTTAGATCAGAAGGACCATGCTGTTTTTACTCGGTAAAGAATTTTATAAACCACTCAAATTGACATCTTTGCATATTTGGGTTGTTGGTTTTGGTTTTTTATAATGTGTTTTCCATTACTTTTACAACATATTTCCTGGAGATATGCTAGGAAAATACAGCAAGACAGTTATACTGTGTATAATGTATCTTGTAATAGATTGTTAACAATTGTTTGAATCATAAGAGGTTGATACATAGGATCAGATTTTTAGCTTTTTGTCTCTTGAGCATGGAACATTGAAAATGTGTTTCAGTTAGATGTTTTGCATGAACCTAAACACCAGGTGGCTGGGGGAAACATCCCTGGACAAAAGTTTGCCCTCAGTTTTGTAAAACAATTTAAGTGCCTTAAAGCTTTCACCAATTTTCAATCCTAGGTTTATGATAAATTGAATTGCTTTTAATTGTAAATACCCAAAAGCATCTCTGTAAGAAACTTAAATTAGAACTCAATATTAAGTATAAATTCAGGTCTACGTACATTGTGAACTAAATAATACCAAGTTTATGATGAACTTAACACTGAAGCACAAGAAAGATTGATGGTTAATAGCAAATGTTTGTGTTAAAATACATCCATTGTTAATATCAAAACATAATAGACCCTCTGTATATGCTATATTCCCAGCAACTTTGGAGGCTGAGGTGGGAGGATCACTTGAGGCCAGGAGTTCTAGCTATTGGGGAGGCCAAGGCAGGAGAGTGGCTTGAACTCAGGAGTTGAAGGTTATGATCACGCCACTGCATTCTAGCTTGGGTGATAGAGCCCATCTTTTTTTTTTTTTTTTTTTTTTTTAAATGGTCTGGAGGTGTAATTTGGAACATCTTAAAGTGGTTTTGAATTATTAATATTTTGGCTGGTGGTGGCTCACAACTGTAATCTCAACACTTTGGGAGGCTAAGGCAGGTGGATCACCTGAGGTTGGGAGTTCAAGACCAGCCTGGCCAACGTGGTGAAATGCCATCTCTATTAAAAATACACAGGAATTAGCCAGGCGTGATAGCGGGTGCCTATAATCCCAGCTACTCGGGAGGTTGAGGTGGGAGAATCACTTGAACCAGGGAGGTAGAGGTTGCAGTAAGTCCAGATGCACCATTGCACCTCCAGCCTGGGCAACAAGAGTGAAACTTGGTCTCAAAAAGCAAAAAAAGTATTTCACAAATGTCTGAAGATAATGGGAAGGGTTGTCAAGCTCAGGATTTTGATGTTGTCATTTGAGAAGAGTATTAAAAATTAAAGATGTTTTATTAATGTGGGCTGGAAAAAAGGAAAGTCTAAGCATGAGGAGGAAGTGGGCTGTTAAATATGAAAGGCTGTATTCACTCACACTGTGCCAGGAACTGTATTTCAGGTACATCAATGAGGAAATTCTTACAGTCAATTAAAAATAAATTGGTCATATATCCCCCTTGTTTAATTTTATGGAGCCTAAATTATCTAGGACCCTGCCCAGGCTGGAGTGCAGTGGCACAATGTCAGCTCACTGCAAGCTCTGCCTCCAGGTTCAAGTGATTCTCCTGCCTCAGCCTCCTGAGTAGCTGGGATCATAGGTGTGTGCCACCACACATGGCTAATTTTTTTTTTGTATTTTTAGTAGAAACAGGGTTTCAGCATGTCGGCCAGGCTAGTCTTGAACTCCCAACCTTAGGTGATTCACTCGCCTCAGCCTCCCAAAGTGCTGAGATGACAGGCATGAACTACACCGCCCAACCTAAGCCTCACTCTTTTGAGTTTTCTTGTTACTGTTTTTTTTCCCTCTGAGAAACCAGATTAAAAATTAGGTAATGAAACAATTCAGGGATGGTAAATGGTAAAGGCTGCCTAGAGTATGTGGAATGACTTTGAATCCTTATCTAGGAAACAGGGCTGGCAGGTTCTACGTGTGTGCTATTCCCTTATCTCTGCTCTGTTTGATTTTTACAATGGGGGAAGAAAAGAGAGTCTTTACAAAAGACACCCTTGCTTTTATTAAACCAATAAACAATAGCCTGCTTTGGTACATCTACTGATTGGTGATTTGAAAAATGTAAATATGTGTCATATTTTATGCAGACGAGGAGAAGACCTTTTCATGTGTATGGACATACAGCTGGTTGAAGCATTGTGTGGCTTCCAAAAGCCGATATCTACTCTTGACAACCGAACCATAGTCATCACCTCTCATCCAGGTATGGTAACTAGGCAAGCTTAAGCTTCTCTTTTCTATTCTAGTATTTTCCTTGTCTCCTGGTAACAAAGTATTATAGGCAGAGGGAAACACATTGTTTTTCTTCCTTGGTTACGTACCATTCCCTGGGCTGAGATGAAGTTATAAGGTCTTGGCTCTTTTGTCTGCCCTTGAAAAACCCATACATGAAAGGTAACAGGATTGTTTTGCCACGTAAGTTTTACTTCTGCCAGTAAGCTAGGACATGCTCTCTGTTCTTTATTTTCCCTGCCTCATAAAAATGTGACCATACTTAAGGAAGAACTTGGCTTCAATGTTTTTAGGTCAGATTGTCAAGCATGGAGATATCAAGTGTGTACTAAATGAAGGCATGCCAATTTATCGTAGACCATATGAAAAGGGTCGCCTAATCATCGAATTTAAGGTAAGCTGTAAAATACTTTAAGAATATTTGAGAAGAACAATTGGCTTACTAAACTCTGATTTTTAAAATAAAAAATGTAAAATTTCAGCCAGGTGTGGTAGCTCATGCCTGTAATCCCTGCCTTTTGGGAGGCTGAGGCATGAGGATCCCTTGAGCCCAGGAGTTTGAGAACAGCCTGGGCAACATAGTGAAACCCTGTCTTTTTTTTTTAAAGAGAATTAAAATTTCTGAATGCCAAGCAACCTGAAGTTTATATTTTTCCTTACCCAGCAATTAATACACTGATGTGGCCATGTGCCTCTGGCACACACCTATGATCCCAGTGCTTTGGGAGGCCTAGACAGTTGGTTCACTTGAGCTCAAGAGTTCAAGACCAGCCTGGGCAACACAGCAAAACCCCGTCTCTACAAAAAGTACAAAACTTAGCCAGGCATGGTGGCACGCACCTGTAGTCCCAGCTACTTGGAAGGCTGAGGTGGGAGGATTGCTTGAGCCTAGGAGGTCAAGGCTGGAGTGAACCAAGATCGTATCACTGTAAGTCAACCTGGGTAGCAAAATGAGACCCTGTCTCAAAACAATTTTATCTAATACTACTAATTCCTGTCATGTTGAGTGAGCATTCTTTGTTACCCAGGTTGAGGATGGGGTTTTTGCATCATTAATCGGATACTTAAAGATAGATTGTGGGAAGGATGTGCCGGACAAGTGGCTATTTTTTAATGGATTGTAACTGTCATCTTAAAGTTCAGAGGCACTTTATAATTGCAGATTTCTTGGCAAAATAGTGTAATGCTTGACTTGTTAAAAGGTATAAAGCAATCCAGTCATTTTCCTCAGTCTTAAATTGGCCTCTCATCACAAAAGATACTAATTAAAACATCTTTTTTCCTCATTATTGAGGAGGAGTCTTGCTCTGTCGCCCAGGCTGGAGTGCAGTGTTAACATCCTGGATCGCTGCAGTCTCCATCTCCTGGGTTCAAGCAATTCTCCTGCCTCACCCTCCTTAGTAGCTGGGATTACAGGCACCTGCCACCACACCTAGCTCATTTTTGTGTTTTTAGTAGAGACAGGTTTCACCCTGTTAGCCAGGCTGATCTCAAACTCATGGCCTCAGGTGATCTGCCCACCTCAGCCTCCCAAAGTGTTGGGCTTACAGGCATGAGCTGTTGCACCTGGCCTAAAAACATCTTTGGATAAGAAAGAACTACCCTTTTGAGAGTAAGAGTAGCTTTGTTTAAATACCTCATAAGAAGGGTTACACTGTTTGAAGACGGTTTTTGGTATTAACAAGTCAGTTTGCTGGATAGAACAATGGTGGTTAAAGTACAGTTTTATTCAATACAACCTTTTTTTACTGAAGCCTGACTTTTGGTCATAATCCTTGAACTCTAGTTGAGAGTGCACTATGCATTGTGCCTTTTTAGAACTTTAACCTGAGATTGGCAGATTCACCTAACCTATCATGTGTTTACATGTGTTTTTCTGTGGAAAGTGAATCCATGATACTCTAAGGAGCTAATGATGAAATCAGATTGAACTTAAAAGTAAAAATTTCTTTTGAAGGTAAACTTTCCTGAGAATGGCTTTCTCTCTCCTGATAAACTGTCTTTGCTGGAAAAACTCCTACCAGAGAGGAAAGAAGTAGAAGAGACTGATGAGATGGATCAAGTAGAACTGGTGGACTTTGATCCAAATCAGGAAAGACGGCGCCATTACAATGGAGAAGCATATGAGGATGATGAACATCATCCCAGAGGTGGTGTTCAGTGTCAGACCTCTTAATGGGCCAGTGAATAATACTCACTGCTGGCATTTTACCTGCAGTAGTGAATGAGTAAGGACTGTAATCATAATATGCTCACTACTTGCTCTTGTTTTTGTTTTAATCAACTATAGTAGTGTTTTAAAAAGTTAAATGAAGAATAAAGGCAAATATAAAAGCTCTGACTTTGCCCTGTATGTATGATGA
>CAUYLG010075003.1:0-62515 GCA_963573385.1 Cacajao melanocephalus
TGCTGATAAAGACATACCTGAGACTGGGTAATTTGCAAGGAAAAAGGTTTAATGGACTCAGTTCCACGTGGCTGGGGAGGCCTCACAATCATGGCGGAAGGCAGAAGGTACCTCTCACATAGCGGCAGACAAGAGAAGAGAACCTGTATAGGGAAACTCCCCTTTATAAAACCATCAGATCTTGTGAGATTTGTTCACTATCATGAGAACAGCACGGAAGAGACCTGCCTCCATGATTCAATTACCTCCCATTGGGTCCCTCCCACAACACATGAGAATTGTGGGAGCCACAATTCAAAATGAGATTTGGGTGGGGACACAGCCAAACCATATCAGACAAATTGCAGGAAGTCAAATTGCTGGTTAGTATAGTAATTGCCTTTTAAAAGTAAATGCTGTTGCTTGTTTTTAAACAACACAAAACAAAAACCCTGTGGCAATGTCATTACTGTCAGCAATGCCTGAAAATCCCCCTTTCCCTGTCTCTACCAGCATTAGATGTTATAGTTCTTTCTGCATCTTGTGAATCTCATGAGTATAAAATGATATCTCATTAGCATGGTATAGTCCCTGATCACTGGAGAATTTAAGGACCTTTTCATGTGTTTGGACTTGTTCTGTGGACAGTGTATTCATATTTTTTGCTCATTTTTTTTCTTTTGGTCTATATATCTTTTTCACCTCAATTTGAAAGATATTTTTGTATACTGTAAAAATTAGCCCTTTAGGCCAGGCACGGTGGCTTATGCCTGTAATCCCAGCACTTTAGGAGGGTGAGGCGGGTGGATCACGAGGTCAGGAGTTTGAGACCAGCCTGGCCAACATGGTGAAACCCCATCTCTACTAAAAATACAAAAAATTAGCTGGGCATGGTGGCGCATGCCTGTAATCCCAGCTATTCAGGAGGCTGAGGCAGGAGAATCGCTTCAACTCGGGAGGCAGAGGTTGCAGTGAGCTGAGATCGCACCACTGCACTCTAGCCTGGGCCACAGAGTGAGACTCTGTCTCAAAAAAAAAAAAAAAAAAAGAACCCTTTATTATTTATATTATACATTTATATTATACATTTTTGTCCACTCCTATTGTTTGTCTGTTGACTTTTTTCATGTTACCTTTTGCCATCGAGAACTCAAAATCCACAGCCCTACTCACCAACTGAGTGGAACCCCTTTGGCCAAGGGCACCCCAGAAAGACCTTCAAAACTGTGTTCCCTGCCATGAAAGATGGGAGGTTGGAAATGTCTCGTTATACCATCTCCCTTTGCAGTTTAGAACAACAACTAACCAGAATTAATGCTGAAATAGAGATCATAAGACTGATGGAATGGACTGTCTGTGGCAACAAGATACCAAGTTACCAAGAAGACCTAAAGCCATGCCAGGCAAGGGTTAAGTCACACTCTCTACACTTAAAGAATTAACTGTGTTCTCATTGCCACGAGGTTTTTTCTTTTCCCTTTTATTTTAGCAGCTAAACAAGCACTGGTTTTGAGATAAGTAATGTTGAAGCAATTCCACGTCACCTACCACCAAACACTAAGTGACTCCCAGCCCCTGTTCCACAAGCCGTCACTACAGCTTTGATAGGATCTAATTGTTATGCATTTAAATGTTAAGTCTCCACCTGAAAGTGAACATGAGATGCAACCCGTTCAGCATAAATCCCTCTTCCACACTCCCTTGAAGTGTCTGCTGGAGGCTACACTTCCCAGCCTGTGGGATAGCCAGCCTGCAGGCTATAGAACCCTTTATCAGAAATAGTCTCCTTTCCTGTCTGGGCACCGAGGCTCATGCCTGTAATCCCAGCACTTTGAGAGGCTGAGGCGGGCAGATCACCTGAGGTCAGGAGTTTGAGACCAGTCTGGCCAACATGGAGAAACCTGTCTTTACTAAAAATGCAAAAATTAGCTGGGCATGGTGGCGCATGACTGTAGTCCCAGCTACCCCGGAGGCTGAGACAAGAGAATCGCTTGAACCTAGGAGATGAAGGTTGCAGTGAGCCGAGATCACACCACTGCACTCCAGCGCAGATGACAGAGTGTGAGACTCTGTCTCCAAAAAAAAAAAAAAAAATGAGGCTAGGCCAACTTTTTCCAGACAAGGTTGATTAAGACATGCCCAGAAAGGTTGGGCAGAAGGGAGACAATGCAGGAGGAGAAAAAAATCTCCAGCTGCCTCTGAGGGGTGTACACTGTGGTGTCTTAAGGAGGGTGACAAGCATAATTCATGAGGTTAGGGGAGTGTCTACACTTGCAGGGTGGAATTCGGGAAGCACAGGCGTAGTGAGGGGTTATGCTAACACATCACATGATCAGAAAATGGCAGACAAGCCCCTCCTTGGGCAGGAAGTTTAGGTGAAGATCAGTCTGGTCTTGGGCACATGTGGGTGTTAGGGTTAACTCCTTTGGGTGAGATTTATGTTGGGATTTTGCTTATTTTAGTTTTTCAAGGTCCCATGATCAGCGGGTATGGAGCCTTGAGTAAGATTTATTGGGAGTTACTGTTTATCTTAGTTTCTTCAGACAGCTTGAGCTTGGTCCTACTGCCCCATTGGTACTTATTCAAAAAAGGCTATTTACTATTGTAATGTATCTGGTATCCAGTTTCTGGAGTTTCGCTCTTGTCGCCCAGGCTGGAATGCAATGGTGCGACCCGGCTCACCGAAACTTCCGCCTCCTGGGTTGAAATGATTCTCCTGCCTCAGCTTCCCTAGTAGCTGGGATTACAGGCATGCGCCACCCTGCCCAGCTAATTTTCTATTTTTAGTAGACGGGGTTTCTCCGTGTGGGTCAGGCTGGTCTCGAACTCCCAACATCATGTGATCTGCCCTCCTCGGCCTCCCAAAGTGCTGGGATTACAGGCGTGAGGCACTGCGCCCAACCCTGAAATTTTTTTAATAGAGTTGTTACAGCAGTAGCCAGTCAGACATAAACAGGACAGGAGAACACCCATCCCCTTCTCTGCCAACCACCACCAAGAATGTCAGATGTCAGGTTATCATCAGGTGATGGTCAGTCAGTTGTTAACTATCTCTCTAAAATAAAAATTGGTCATAGCCAGGTCCAGGAAAAAGCAGTTTCCCAATAGATAAAAAACACCTTAAACTGATGATCAGCAGCTTCCCAATAAGATCTCAGGAACTGAGTGAGTGGGCTTGAGCATGTGCATTAAGGGGCAAAATGGCGACGTTTAAGAATGGTAGATGACCTTCTGGGGGCATTCTATTGATAAAGGGAAGAACGCCTCAGGTGAGCATGCGCATACCTCCAGTAAACACACTGCGCATGCTCATCTCAGGCCACCGCGCATGTCGGCAGCCCCGCTATGGGAAGAATCAAGGGAAAAGGGATGCAAGATTTGGGAAGTAGGCCAACGTATACAACCCCAAGTCCAAGATCAGATGAGGCACTTGACCTCCAAGATGCTCCCTTGGCCTCTTCCAAGTGTCCTTTACTTTCTTTTCATTCCTGCTCTAAAACTTTTATTATTATTATCATTATTATTATTGAGACAGGGTCTCACTCTGTTGCCCAGGTTGGAGTGCAGTGGTGCAATCCTGGCTCACTACAGCCCCTGCCTCCTGGATTCAAGCAATTCTTGTGCCTCCACCTTCTGAGTAGTTGAGATTACAGGCACATGCCACCACACCTGGCTAATTTTTGTATTTTTGTAGAGACAGGGTTTTGCCATGTTGCCCAGGCTGGTCTCAAACTCCTGGACTCAAATGATCTGCCCACCTTGGCCTCCCAAAGTGCTGGGATTACAGGCATGAGCCCCTGCACCCATCTGGCTCTAAAGATTTTTAATAAACTTTCACTCCTGCTCTGAAACTTGCCTCGGTCCCTTTTTCTGCCTTATGCCCCTCAGTTGAATTCTTTCTTCTAAGGAGGCAAGAATTGAGGTTGCTGCAGAACCGTATGGATTCACTGCCAGTAACAGGGTCTCTTGGGTTTTCAAGGTAGGCAATTATAGCATCAGCAAATAGAATTCATTGATATTTCTTCTTTTAGGGTTGCCAGCTTTAGCAAACAAAAATACAGAATGCCCAGCTAAGTATGAATCTCAGATAAATAGGGAATAATTGTATAAGTATGTCCCAAGCACCGTATGGGACATACTTATATTAAAAAGTGATGAATGATTCATGTGAAATTCAAATTTACTTGGGTGTGCTGTAGTTTATCGAACGACCCTCTTTCTTTCCCAGTGAGGTTGCCTGCTGCTTTATTTTCTTTTTATGTTGCTTTTGCTGAAGCGTCTAAGACTGGTTCTTACTCTGGGCTACACATTAGCATCAGCCAGGAGGCTTTTAAAAAAAAAACAAAAACAAACTCCAGTGGCAGACCCTTAGGCTCAGAGATTTAATTGGTGTATATACACATATATTTAAAAGCTTCCCAGATGATTCTAATGGGCATCTGAGGTTGAGAACCGCTGCCTTAAAACAATGTTAAATAATAATGTTAGTAAGCATCAAGAATCTTGTTTTTAATGAAATATTTCCAGTGTTTTGACATTTAAAATAACACTTGTTGGTTTTTAGTAAATATCCTTAGTTTCGTTGACATAGTTTCCATCCAGCACTGTTAAAGATTTCATTAGGAATGGTTGCTTTTAGCACCTGTTAATGATTATGTGGTTTTCAGAAAAGAAAAATAGAACAGTTTGGGCTATGTGAGGTCTGCAGGCCCAGAAAGACATGAATATGGGACTTTAGTCATTCTTCCTTGCTCCCCCTGCCCCATGCCTGGGGGCAATCGTTTAAAGTCATTTTGTTCCTAACCAACTGTCTCACCCTTGCCTTCTTGTCCTGGAATTTGGGTTGGTTTGTTTGTTCAAGATAGGATTTCTTTTACCCAGACTGGAGTGCAGTGGCTCGACCTCGGCTCGCTCCAGCCTCTATCGCTCAGGCTCAAGTGATCCTCCTGCCTCAGACTCCCAAGTGGCTGGGACCACAAACGCACACGACCATGCCCAGCTAATTTTTGTAATTTTTGTAGAGATGGGGGTCTCCCCATGTTGCCCAGGCTGATGTTGAATTCCTGAGCTCAAGCAGTTTGCCTGCCTCGGCTTCCCGAAGTGTTGGGATTACAGGTATGAGCCACCGCCTGGCCTAGAATTTGTAATGCAAAGAACGATGTATGTAGCCAGTCAGTAGTTTATGTTATTTTAATGTAAATTCTTGGCAAACAACTCAGGAATGGCCTCTTCCTTTCCTTTAAAAATCCACTTGTAACTGCCAGCAATCCAGAGTGTATATTCAGGGCAATTTGAATCTATTCTCTTGAGGACTAATCTCTGACCTTCTTTTCCTGTTGCCCGAATTCCTATCTAAGGGACCTGGAAAGTTACAACATAACATCACACACATCATAAACTATAACATCTCATCAGGTGAGTTTTATGCAACCCTATATAACGTGTTACTTTCCAACCTGACTCTGGCGTAACACCACCTGACAGATAAGAAAAATCAAAATATTTTATCCCAAAATATGTTTCTTTGCCATATTTTGAAATGGCTCTGCAAAGCCATCTTTGGTGGGGGAAAGCTTGCATTTGTAAAGACTCTCCATTAATATAACCAGATCTTTCCCCTTCCAGACCCTCCTAGTCCTGAAGAGATTAACGGAGAGTGTGGCACTTTGTTGTTGTTGTTGTTGTGGTTGTTGTTGAGACGGAGTTTCGCTCTTGTTGCCCAGGCTGGAGTGCAATGGTGCAATCTTGGCTCACCGCAACCTCCGCCTCCCGGGTTCAAGTGATTCTCTTGCCTTAGCCTCCTGAGTAGCTCGGATTACAGGCATGTGCCATCACGCCCAGCTAATTTTGTATTTTTAGTACAGATGGGGTTTCACCATGTTGGCCAGGCTGGTCTCGAACTCCTGACTTCAGGTGATCCCCCTGCCTCAGCCTCCCAAAGTGCTGGGATTACAGGCATGAGCCACCGTGCCCAGCCAAGTCTGGCACCTTTTAAAGGTCTAAATATGTGACATTTGCCATCCGTTGTCTCTAATAGCATCCATCTATGACACTTCCTAACAACCTTGGTCTCCAGAACCCCTTATCTTAACCCAGACACTCCTTTCTGTTGATACCAGGTCTTTAGATAATAATTTAACTCTTTCAACCAATTGCCAATCAGAAAATCTTTGAATCCACCTATGACTTGAAAGCCCCCCACTTCGAATTGTCCCACCCATCCAGATCCAACCAATGTATATCTCACATGTTTTGATTGATGTCCTATGTCTCCCTAAAACGTATAAAACTAAGCTGTAGGCCGGGCGCAGTGGCTCAAGCCTGTAATCCCAGCACTTTGGGAGGCTGAGGTGGGCGGATCACGAGGTCAAGAGATGGAGACCATCCTGGCCAACATGGTGAAACCCCGTCTCTACTAAAAATACAAAAATTAGTTAAGCGTGGTGGTGCACACTTGTAATCCCAGCTACTGGGGAGGCTGAGGCAGGAGAATTGCTTGAACTCAGGAGGCAGAGGTTGCGGTGAGCCGAGATCGTGCCACTGCACTCTGGCCTGGAGACAGAGTAAGACTCTGTCTCAAAGAAAAAAACAAAAATGCTAAGCTGTAACCCAACCACCTTGGGCACATGTTCTCAGGACCTCTTAAGACTGTGCCTCAGGCCATGGGCACTCATATTTGGCTCAGAAGAAATCTCCTTAAATATTTTATAGAGTTTCACTCTTTTTGTCTACACTCCTGGGTTGCAGTCCTTATCTTTGGCCCAAATAAACTCTCTAGTCAGATGAATTTTGCGTCAGACGCTGGGCATGGTGGCTCACGCCTGTAATCCCAACACTTTGGGAGGCTGAGATGGGAGGATCACCTAAGCCCACGAGTTTGAGACCAACCTGGGCAATATAGTGAGACCCCATTTTCAAAAAGAAAAAAAGATGTATTAAAAAATGCGCCTCAGCTTCTTCCTTTTAGGTTGGCAGTTTTCTCCTTTCGTTCATTGATGCAAAGACTCATATTGCTAGGTTTCTTTGTATCGAAGAACTTCCTAATTCTGTTGTTCAATGCCAAAGTCTGTATGGTAATATCTTATTAGACTTTGCATCTATATTTATAAATGAAATTGAAGCTGAGGATCTGCTGTTATTGTTGGAATCACCATTGTCTGATTTTGGTATTTAAGTAATGCTGGCTTCGTAAAACGAACCGGCGAACTTTGTGTTGTTTTTCTCCCCCTACTTTCTGAAATAGTTTAAATTGTTGCCCATAGTCAAAGTGTGGCCCATGAACCATGTGATAGAGCTGGAGTCGGGCCCTAGACCCTGCATTTCTGGAAGGTTGCTGGAAATGCCCCAGCTCTGTTGCATCTGAATTTGCATTTTAACAAGAGCCACAGGTTATCTGCGTACACATTCATTTTGAGAGAAGTGGGTACAAATACCACCGGACTCATTTGTTCACTAAAGGTTAGATAAAATTGAGTGGGGGCGATGTGGTCCTGGTGCCTTTTTCGTGGTGGATTGCTACTCCCCTTCCCAGTCTCTTCTGTGATAATTGGTCTATTTCAGTCATTGGTCAATTTTGGTAACTTTAATTTTGCAAAGAAATCATCCATTTGCTCTAAATTTTTCAAATGTACTTGTTACTGCTTCTTATGATTTTTTAAATCTGCAGTTATGTCACCTTTCTTACTCCTCCTCTTGTGAACTTCTGTTTTCTCTTTTTCTTGATCTGGCTTCTATGGGATTTTTCGCTATCCTTAGTCTTCTCTAAGTACTAGTTTTCTGTTTATCCTTTGAGCTATTTGGAGGGAGAGTATTTCTTTTTTATTTCACTTGTTTCAGCTTTTATCTGTATGAATTCTCTGCTGATTTCTGTTGGTTTATTATTTTGCTTTTTTTCCCCAATTTCTACGATTGGTATAGGTTATTAATTTTTAGAAATTTTTGAAAATAATAAAGACATTTAAGGCTACTATACATTTTCCTGTAGGCCCTGCTTTCACTGTGTGGTCAGTTTTAGTGTGAAGTGTTCTTTTTTATTAGTTTCTAGATGGTAATTTCCCTTTTAATCTCTTTATTCTAAGGAGTTTCCAGAAGTGTTTTTTATTTTTCACATTTGAAATATTTCATACTTCAAAATTTCACTGTTACATGTGAATTTTCGGTGCCACAAAAGAAGTAGCACTCAAATAGAAATTTAATTTTCTCAGCAAGGCAACTTAACTTTCTGCAGAAAGGGTGCTCCTGTTAGCCATCTTGCCACAAGAGGACAATGAACAAAGGAGGCAGAGCCATTTATACCTAACATATCCACCCTACTATTGTGTCCTGATTCCATTGGCTAGAACTGGACTTCACAGTCTAGGCTGCACCCAGTTGGCTAACAACTTAAAACTTTTCTAAAGAGGTAAAGGCAGAGGAGAACAGAGGAAAAGAGGAAGTAAGTTGAGGATTGCTTAGAGAAGCAATAACATTTCCAAATAAGGAAGGGGAATAAGCTGTAACCTAAGACTTCCCTGGGCTTGTCCAGGCATGTCAGGGCAAATATCTAGGTTAAAGTGTAAGAACTAAGTATACAGGATACACTTATTTCTTTATTATGACTAACAGCTACTTTAAGATTATTAGCAAAAGCTTTAAAGTCAATTAACCTTTGAAGAAATTATTATTTATTTGTAATGAACTAAGAGGCAAGCTTCGAAGAGGAACCTTTTATTTATTCTTATTTCCTACATTCACTCTTCTATTATTCCTTAAAATTTTAATAAGATTTTTCCTGCACCTGATCTGTTTCTGTAAATGTTTCAAGGACATACAAACAAAATGTATATTTTCCATTTGAAGAATGTAAGGATCTCTATGTATTTGTTACACTAAGTTGTTGGTTGGATCAATCACTTTGTCTATGCCCTTACTGACTTTTTTGCTTATAATAAGGTATATCCAGTTCTGAAAGAAGTGAATTGAAACATCCCACTAAAACTGTATCTCGGCTGGGTGCGATGGCTCATGCTTGTAATCCCAGCACTTTGGGAGGCCAAGACAGGAAGATTACTTGAGATCAGGAGTTCGAGACCAGCCTGGCCAACAGGGGGAAACTCCGTCTCTACTAAAAATACAAGAATTAGCTGGGCACGGTGGCAGGTGCCAGTAGTCGCAACTACAGGGGAGGCTGAGGCAGGAGAATCACTTGAACCTGGGAGGGGGAGGTTGCACTCCAGCCCGGGTGATAGAACTAGACTCCATCTCGAAAAAAACCTGTATTTTTATTATATTCTGTTTGTACTTCTATGTTTTTTCATTTTAAGATTTTAGCGTCTGTTGAGTGTACATAAGTTTATGAATATTGTATGTTCTTAATTGTACATTCTTATTACACACAAGTTCTTCTTCATCCTGTTTAGGGTTTTGAACTTAAACTTTCTCCGTCCTTCTGCTCTTCCTGCTTTCTTCTTATTGGCATTTTTCTTATATCATTTTGGCATTTTATTTTCAATTTTTCTCTGCTGTTTTATTTTTGCATTTTTCCCTCTGAGAAGCATATACTTGGATTTTTACTTTTAACTCTGATAGTCTCTGTCTTTTCTTGAGTGAATTCAGTTTAATCACCTCTGGTAAGTTGACTGCTAGACTTGATTTTATTTTATTCTTATTCTACTAAACCGTTGGGGGTTTTTTCCTCTATTTTTTCTAGTTTAAATCACCACTCATTCCATCTCCCCCTTTGTGAATACCTACTGTTGATATTGATAGATAGACTTTTAATGGAAGTTATAGGTATATGGGCTTTAAAAAAAAAAAGCCTTTCATGTGAGATTTTAAGTGATAAAGTAACAGATACATTTGTGGAGTTGAAAGACAAATTAGTGTCTTTTTGACTGTCATTCAAGTGATCATTCCACAATACCACGGCTTTGGAACTAAACCAAGAATTTCTTTTCTTCTCTTCTCTTTTTTTTTGAGACAGAGATTCTCTCTGTTTCCCAGGCTGGAGTGCAGTGGCGTGATCTCAGCTCACTGAAATCTCTGCCTTCTGGGTTCAAGTGATTCTCCTGTCTCGACATCCTGAGTAGCTGAGATTACAGGCGTGCACCACCACACTCACGTTGGCCAGGCTGGTCTTGAACTCCTGTCCTTGTGATCTGGCTGCCTCTGCCTCCCAAAGTGCTGGGATTACAGGCCACCACGCCTGACCCCAAACCAAGCATTTCTAACTGAAAAACATGGCTCATGCTCAGCCCAGCTTAGGGTCAGAGTTCTCACTCTATCTGGGCACAAATCTCATCTTGAATTGTAGCTCTCACAATTCCCATGTGTTGTGGGAGATACCCAGTAGGGGGCAATTGAATCATGGGGGCGGGTCTTTCCCCTGCTGTTCTTGTGGTAGTGAATAAGTCTCACGAGATTTGATGGTTTTATAAAGGGGAGTTCCCCTGCACATGCTCTCTTGCCTGCTGCCATGTAAGATGTCTATTTGCTCTTCCTTCGTCTTCTGCCATGATTGTGAGACCTCCCCAGCCATGTGGAACTGTGAGCCCATTAAACATCTTCCCTTTATAAATTATCCAGTGGCAGTTCTTTTTTTTTTTTGAGATGGAGTTTTGCTCTTGTTGCCCAGGCTGGAGTGCAATGGTGTGATCTCGGCTCACTGCAACCTCCACCTCCTGGGTTCTAGCGATTCTCCTGCCCCAGCCTCCTGAGTAGCTGGGATTATGGTAGTGCGCTGCCCGGCCTGGCTAATTTTGTATTTTTAGTAGAGATGGGGTTTCTCCATGTTGGTTAGGCTGGTCTCGAACTCCTGACCTCAGGTGATCCACCTGCCTTGGCCTCCCAAAATGCTGGAATTACAAGCGTGAGCCACTGTGCCTGGCCGTTAGTTCTTTATTAGCAGCATGAGAAAAGACTGATACAGGCCCTTACCCAGTCATTGACCTAGAGGGGTTAGACTGCCATAGTGGGATTGCGGTCCCCGATGACTCCCTTCCTGGGGTCCCTGGGCCTGTGCGGAGGACCGCCATCCTAACAGGAGCCTGTCTGATGTTATCATTTTAGAAAGCCTTCTGGAGAATGTACATAGAGCTCCTAATAAGATATCTCGGGCCAAGGAAAATGTCACGTTTCTTTGCTCTTGGCAGGAATCCCAGCTCCTCAGCTTGGGGCCACCCTTTCTGCCATGCTGAACAGAAACTTTATTTGGCCATTATGTTCATCACCAATTAATAAATTATAGGAGAACAAGTTAATTTACTTATCACTCGCAGCTTGGGAGATAAACTCATTCAAAGCAGGGACTATGGGGCGATAAAAAGATCCCTACAGGAAAAACGCGGGGGATCTCTGGGGCCACTTCCATGTTGGGTCTGAGTGGGTGAAATCACTCTTCATTACAAAGCTCTCAGAGGACCCACAGCAGGGGCAGGGCACCTCATCCAGCCCCCGCCCCCACCCCGCTGGCCTCCAGAGATTGTGGTGAGGTTCCAAATGAGGTGACAGTGTTGGAACTTGCTGCGCCCTGAACATGTGCACTGGGTGATGAGGGTGCTGTGGTCATGGGGACGCTGACTACATAGCTCTGGGTGTGGCTCAAAGTGACAGACAGTCTCCCACTGCCTCCCAGTGCTACAGACCCCACTCTGTCAATCTCCTAAAGGGAGATGCCTGCTTTCCGCTCCAAGCATGTGGGCGCAGTAGGACACCTGGGAACAGAGAGCGTGCTGGGTGGGGTCGGAAGGCTCAGTTGTGTCTGCTTGGGTGCACCGCTAATGTGTGTGAACTGAGGCTTGCAGTTCCTCGCCTACAACAAAAGTGATGGACAGGTTGCAGGGAAGGCCCAGGTGGCCCCCCTTCCTGTTCGATCTGCCTCCACCTGCGCTCCTGCCTGTGCGTTGTGTGAAAAGCACGTGAGGGGCCCTGTCCCTCCATGCTCAGCGATGCCGCTGGGGGTCTGAGATGATGTTGATGGTGATAGTGATGAAAACTCACACACTAGCACTTGCACCGAGCCAGTTGGTGTTCTAAGCGCTTCACCCATATTAACTCATTAATCTTCACAACCAGCCTATGAGGTTACTGTTATTGTCACTCCTATTTTGCAGAGGAAGAAACAGACACAGAGAGGTGAAGCCACTGGCCTGCACTGTGCAGCTGGTACGCACCGGGGCAGGGCTTAGGGCCCAGTCAGGCTCTGTGGCCTGTGCGCGGGCCCTACCGTGTGCTGTCTGGTCTGTCTTGGGAGCCGAGTTCACCAAAAACAGCACAGAGATCATGAAACTTCATTCTAACCTGAGCTTTCAACCTCCTCCCTCTCATTAAATTTTACTTAAAAAAAAAAAAAAAAAAATTTCAGGCCGGGCTCAGTGGCTCACACCTGTAATCCCAGCAGTTTGGGAGGCCGAGGTGGGCAGATCACGAGGTCAAGAGATCGAAACCATCCTGGCCAACATGGTGAAACACCCTCTCTACTAAAAAATACAAAACTTAGCTGGGTGTGATGGAGCGCACCTGTAGTCCCAGCTACTCAGGAGGCTGAGGCAGGAGAATTGCTTGAACCTGGAAGGCGGAGAGTGCAGTGAGCCGAGATCACGCCACTGCACTCCAGCATGGCACCTGGTGACAGAGCAAGACTCTGTCTCAAAAAAAAAAAAAATTTCAGATACTAGCAAGAGTCAAAATGGCCAGATTTCCCCTCCTTCTATTTCCCCTGCCCCTCGTCCCCGTGGGCCTGGGGGCATCTGTGGAGGGAGGCGCCCCGGGAGTGGGGAGAGGATTCTCCTGGTGTTTGTTCTTTTTCCTGGCTATCCAGGTGCACCTTTAGCCATGTCCAGGCCTCAGGCTTTCCCCAAGAAGGAGAACAGGGGCGTGGGCCAAAATCCTGAGCCGAAGTATAAAGGCCCCAAATAAAGCAATTATAAATGGAAACTCTGAGGCTGTGATTCACTCAAGCAACATGACTCATGTTCTGCTGAGGTTTCCGTGAACAATATGTTCACAGTCTGATTTAATTATAGTCTAGATTTACTGCTGCCTGGGGAGCCTCCAAAGCTCACCCCATCCCTGCTATCCCCAGAGCGGCGCCTGGTGAAACGCCTCCCAGTGCGAGAGTGGGAGCAGGCATTGGGAATGGTTTTCTGCAGGTGCTATGTGTCACATCGTGCAGAGTGGACAGCTCTCGAGGGAAGCTGGGCAGGGGGCAGGGTCCTCAAAGAAGTTAGAAGAGCTCTGGGGTGCAGCTTAAGCCCTGGGGGATGGGGAAGATCGTGCTTCCTGGGCTTCCCCTCTGCGCAGGGGCTCCTGCAGAGTTGAGGTTTGTCAGCGGGGAGCGTGGGCGTCTAGAGTGATCGATTGAGAGGGAGGATCCAGCCACAGCTCCCTCATGAGAGGGTGGAGGGAAGCCCGGGGAGCTCGGGGGCGTTCCCGTGGGGACCCGATAACACCAGACAGAAAAGTCCCACTTCTCACCGCTTTGTGCTTTCAGTGAGAACCCTCGGAGGTACTGCATTGAAAGGGGATTATTTCACAAACCTGGCGATGTGGCCACAGTTACATCCTCGTTATCAGACAACTGTAGGTCCCCTCCCTCTGCAAAGCAAGAAAGCATTTGTGTGCATTTCAATGTAACAGAAAGCTGTCTCCCAGTATCTGGTGCTATGTGCATTTTCCACCCCCATCCCCCTCCCCCGGGCTGTTTGCTTGAGTAATGAGTGTGGAAGAGGGCAGCCCGCTACAGTGGGCTTTAGGGTTGTCAGTTAAAATACAGGCCGCCCCACTAATTTGCATGTCACATAAGCAATGCATAATGGCTTCATATGTGTATGTCTCGAATACTGCCTGGGACATGCTCGTGCTAAAAACAGATTCGTTGTTTACCTGAAATCCAAATGTATGTGTGTATTTATTTTTGACACAGAGTCTTACTCTGTCGCCCAGGCTGGCATGATCTCAGCTGGCTGCAACCTCTGACTCCTGGGTTCAAGCGATTTTCCTGCCTCAACCTCCAAGTAGCTGGGACTACAGGCGTGTGTCACCATGCCTGGCTAATTTTTGTATTTTTAGGTGGAGACAGGATTTTGCCATGTTGAGCTGGTCTCAAACTCCTGACCTCAGGTGATCCTTCTACCTTGGCCTCTCAAAGTGTTGAGATTACAGGCGTGAGCCATGGAGCTAGGCCTTAAATCCAAATATAATTGGGCATTGTGTGTGTGTGTGTGTGTGTGTGTACATATACATATTTAAATATATTTTTGAGACAGAGTCTCACTCTGTCGCCCAGGCTGAAGTGCAGTGGCGTGATCTTGGCTCACTGCAACCTCTGCCTTCTGGGTTTAAGTGATTCTCCTGCCTCAGCCTCCTGAGTAGCTGGGACTACAGGCGTGTGCCGCCATGCCCGGCTAATTTTCGTTTTTTAATAGAAACGGGGTTTCACCATGTTGGCCAGGATGGTCTCGAACTCCTGACCTCAATTGATCCACCAGCCTTGGCCTCCCAAAGTGCTGGGATTACAGGCCTGAGCCACCACGCCTAGCTGGCATTTTGTATTTTTAGTTGTCAACTCTGGCGACCCTATGGGGACTCTGAAGTCATACAACCTGACTTCAGATGCTCCTCTGCCATCAAGGGTATGGGAAACTCTCCACAAATGACTTGAGCATTCGGAGCCTCTGTTTCTCATCCAGCAAAAGGAGCATAACCGCAAGCACATCCCGGGACTGTAGCAAAGACGAGAGTGAATGTACGTGAAGCACGCAGCACAGGAAGCGGTAGCTGCTCGTAGCGGGAGCTGTTGGCCCAGCTGTGTCCCCTTTATTGGTGGGTGCACTCATCCTCCAGCTTCTAGGAATGTTGGGTGCCAGCAGTGCACAGCGACCCCCTTTCCTGGTGCATTGCCCTGGGCTGATGGGAGGTGCCTCCTAGGAGCCTGTGTCCCATCCGTTCCCCCGCCCCCAACTCCGCCCATCGCCACCTGTGTGCAGCCAGCAGCCACTGGCTAACTAGTGGCAGAAGCTGCCTGCATTATTATTTTTATTTTATTTTATTTTGTTTTTGAGAGGGAGTCTTACTCTGTCCCCCAGGCTGGAGTGCAGGGGCACCATCTCAGCTCACTGCAACCTCTGACTCCCGGGATCATGCAATTATCCTGCCTCAGCCTCCCGAGTAGCTGGGACTACAGGCGCCTGCCACCATGCCCAGCTAATTTTTGTATTTTTAGTAGAGATGGGGTTTCACTCTGTTGGCCAGGCTGGTCTTGAACTCCTGACCTCAAATGATCCACCCGCCTCAGCCTCCCAAAGTGCTGGGATTACAGGCATGAGCCACCACGCTGGGCTGGCTGCCTGCATCTTGCAATACTCAATCCAGAGCCCTCTGTGGAGTCGGGCTGGCTGGGCTCCACCTGACACCACACCCTGCTCAGCTCCTTCCCCATCACCCTGGCTTCCTCCAGGCTGCTCCGGGTGCACACTCTTGGCATTTCGCTAGTACAGCACGCCCGGCCCTGGCTCGTTGCTGATGCTGGTGTGCACACTGATCGCATACGCTTGTGCGGTTTCACTGTGAAACCCAAGGATGCCTCATGCCTGAAAAATGGGGTCTGCTGGGGGCAGGAGGGACTTGGGGCCAGGGTACATTGCTGGGGAGGAGACAAGGGATTTGTCACCTCCTGAGAAGCTGGGTAATGGTGTGGGGTGTGGGTGAGTGGGGGAGGATGGCCAAGGACAGCTTCAGGCCTGGAGTCCTGCAGAGCCGGACACCTAGCAGATGGGAAGATGCGGCTCAGCTACCTCCTCCCAGAGCCAGGCTGAGGAGGCCATGTGGGCCCAGGAGGCTCAGCCTCCATTGGGCAGTGCTTGGGGAAATCATCAGGACTCAGTGAAATGCAGAAAAATGGCATAAGTGAGGGGGCTCGCCTGGGTGCCGCGTGAACTTCTCCCTGTGTCTCCACCTTGCACGCATGCTTTTGGGTGCTAAAGCATGTTCCTCCAGGAAGATTGGGGGAAAGGAGGGACCCTTTGGCCTCCAACCCTGGGAGAAGGCGTATAGTTTTAAAGGGCAAGGCCTGGCTTTGAATTCAGCTCTGCCACTTCTCCCTCCCTTTTTTCTTTTCTTTTTTCTTTTTTTTCTCTCTCTCTCCCCTTCTCTCTCTCTCTCTCTCCCTTCCTCCCTCCCTGTCTCTCTCTCTCTCTCCCCTTCTCTCCCTCAACAGAGTCTCGCTCTGTCTGTTGCCCAGGCTGGAGTGCAGTGACGTGCTCTCTGCCCACTGCAACCTCCGCCTCCCGAGTTCAAGAGATTCTGCTGCCCCAGCCTCCTGAGTAGCTGGGACTACAAGCATGCGCCATCACGCCTGGCTAATTTTTTTGTTTTTAGTAGAGATGGGGTTTCACCATGTTGGCGAGGCTGGTCTCGAACTCCTGACCTGAAGTTATCTGCCTGCTTTGGCCTCCCAAAGTGCTGGGATTACAGGCGTGAGCTACTGTGCCCGACCCCATCTCTGCTGCTTCTATACAGGTGCTGGAATCCAGACCAGCTTCTGAATGTCTGTAAGCCTCAGTTTCCCTGTCCACAGAAGGCAGTGATAATGCCTTCCGTCAGAGAGGTGGCGTGAGGAACTAATGGCATATGAGGGACGAGTGTGCCTGGGACATGGGGAAATGGACGTTCTGCTTGTTTTCTTTGCTGTCGAAGTCAATCTATTTCAACCTGAATTTCCAAATATTGTCAGACACCTAAAGACCACTTGAATGAAGTTGAATTTTGATATTTGAAATTTAATCTGTTGCCAATCACAGTACAGTTGCTTTTTTTTTTTTTTAAAGATGGGGTCTTGCTATGTTGCCCAGGTTGGTCCCAAACTCCTGGGCTCACACCATCCTCTTGCCTCAGCCTCCTGAGCAGCTGGAACTATGGGTGCGTGCCACCACACCCAGCTAATTTCTACATTTTTGGTAGAGACGGGGTCTCACTATGTTACCGAAGCTGGTCTTGAACTGCTAGGCTCAAGTGATCTTCCTCCCTCAGCTTCCCAAAGTGCTGGGATTGCAGGCACAAGCCATGGCGCCAGGTCAGTTGCTTACTTTTTTTTTTTTTTTTTTTGAGATGGAGTTTTGCTATTTCTCCCAGGCTGGAGTGCAGTGGCATGATCTCGGCTCACTGCAACCTCTGCCTTCCGGGTTCAAGCAATTCTCTTGCCTCAGCCTCCCGAGTAGCTGGGATTATAGGCATGCGCCACCACACCCAGCTAATTTTTTTGTATTTTTAGTAGAGACAGAGTTTCACCTTGTTGGCCAGGCTAGTCTTGAACTCCTGACCTCAGGTGCTCCACCTGCCTCAGCCTCCCAAAGTGCTGTGATTACAGGTGTGAGCTACCGTAAGATCAGATCATAGGGAGGCTCTGGGTCAGGAAGCCAAAGGCCACCAAGGTCCAGGGCCCTGATAGTGTCGGGCAGTCTTTGAGTGCCCCTTAGTACTCCCAGAGGCACTGTCCCATCTGTCCCACTTTCCCATCTGTTGCCCAGGCTGGAGTGCAGTGACTCCTTCCCAGTTCACTGCAGCCTCCACCTCCTGGGCTCAAGCGATCCTCCCTCCTCAGCCTCTTGAGTAGCTGGGGTCACAGGCGTGTGCCACCACGCCTGGGTCCGCTCTGCCTCTGCTATGAGTGCTTTCACCCTGTGGCTGTGCGGCCCTTTCCCTCAACCCTTTGCAGTCTTCCCTCGGATCTTTCTTCTTGACAAGCCCTAGCCTCAGCAGCCTGTTTAATGCTGCGGCCTGCCTCCCTCACTCCAGTCTTTCTTTGTCCTTTGGCCCCGAGCTGGCCTCACTGTGGAATGGCTACATAACATCCCGATTTGTTAGGGTCGTTGCTTATCGTCTGTCTCTGCCCAAACTTAGGCTCTGAGATGGGAGGAATCACTGTTTTGCTCATGGATTCTCCCATGTGTCTGACCAAATCAGTGCCTGGCATGTAGTAGGTGCTCACTAAATATGTGTCCAGTGGACTGACTGAGGAAACTGGGGGCCGAAATGGTTATGTGACCTGTCAAAGGCCATCCAGCATACGGGGGAAGGAGCAAACGCAATACCTTTCTGCCTCTTTTTTCTTCCAGTCAATCTCTCTTATTTATTTGCTTATTTGAGTCAGTATCTTGCTCTGTCACCCAGGCTGGAGTGCAGTGGTACGATCACAGCTCATTGCAGCCTCAACTTCCCAGGCTCAAGCGATCCTCCCACCTAAGACTCTCAAGTAGCTAGGACTACAGGTGTGCACCACCACACCTGGCTCATTTTAATGTAGAGACGGGGTCTCATTATGTTGTCCAGGCTGGTCTCGAACTCCTGAGCTCAGGTGATCCACCTGCCTCAGCCTCCCAAAGTGCTGGGATCACAGGCTTGAGCCACCGGGGCCAGTCCTGCGTCTTTCTTTATGGCTTAGTAAATAATTGAAATTTAATACTCCAAGTGTGTGTGAAGGATCCAAATGTGTATTCTCAAGTCAGGCAGACCTGTCCTCAGGTCTGTTAGCTCAAAGTTGTTAACTGTGTCACTCAGATCTTCTGTATCTTTGATGATATTCTGGTCAGCTTGACCTACCAGTAGTAAAAAACAACGTGTTGAAATCTCCCACCACCATGATGAAGTCATCCTTTCTCCTTGTACTTTTGTCAATGTTTCCTGCATTTGTTTTGAAGTTGTTTATTGGATAAAGACATGTTTAAAATGGAAATGTCTCCTTGGTGAATTTCATCTTCTGTCATCCTCTTGTCCCCTTTCTCATCCTTCACACCACTTTTGGTCCTGAAGTCTATTCTACCCAACAGTGACGGAGGTAGACTGGCTCGCTTTCCGATAGCATTTGCCTGGCGTGTCTTTTCTTGTCCTTTTCCTTGCGACCGTCTACATCCAGATGCCTACAAAGAGCAGACATCTTTCTGCATGAACCCACGTGAACCCGATCTGTCAACATTTGTCATTTAACAGGGGTCTGGTCTCTTGACATTATTGTCACCATTGATCTAGGTAGCTCGTTTTGAACACATTCATGTATATGGGGGCTTTTCCTACCTGGTCCTTCTCATTTCAGAGAATAATATATAGTTTGTCACATATCATCTGTGTAACAGACACACAGGCACTCCATCCTACCTTCAGGATGGAAATTCTGTGTTTACTTGTCTCTCATCTTGCTTTTTGTTTGCTTGTTTTTTGAGACAGAGTCTCACTCTGTCGCTCAGGCTGGAGTACAGTGGCACGATACTGGCTCACTGCAACCACTGCTTCCCGGGTTCAAGCGATTCTCCTGTGTCAGCCTCCTGAGTAGCTGGGACTACAGGTGTGCGCCACCACACCCGGCTAATTTTTGTATTTTTAGTAGAGACAGGGTTTCACCATGTTGACCAGGCTGGTCTTGAACTCAGACCTCAGGTGATCTGCCCTCCTCGGCCTCTCAAAGTGCTGGGATGACAGGTGTGAGTCACTGCGCCCAGCCTCTCGTCTTGTTTTGGAATTGATCTCTTTCTCACCTCTTATATTCGAAAAGAACATTTGCATATTTCACATCCCACAGTGTCTACCCCCTCACCTCAAATTCTATCATGCTGATTTTATCTAGACTTTTCATTCCGGGTAATTATTAATATATTTGTTCTTTTGCTTTGGTTTTGGTTACTCTTTGAAGACAATCAAAAATCTTACTAAGGGCCCAACTCAGTGGCCCAAGCCTATAATCGTAGCACTTTGAGAGGCCAAGGCAGGAGGATCGCGTGAGCCCTATCCCTCAGAGAGCATCCTCTGGCTTCTGTGTGGGGATATTTTTGTTGGACCTTAGACCTGGCCATGCTGCCAGGTTCTCCCAGCCCGGGATCGATGCAAGGGGCCCTGGACAAGGCATAAGAAACTTTAGGAAGCACAAAAAAAGAGACCATGACCACAACCCGGGAGGCCAAGTGCTCCTTCAGACTCAGGGTTGCCCAGCAGCCACCTCCCTTCTTCACCGCTATTGGGACCCCAAATTTGTTGCAGGTATTTGACAGGTGAGGTCTCCAAAGGTGTCCCCTGACCTGCAAGGCCCATGATGGTTCCAGACTTAGAAATCCCTCCTGTTAATCCTTATTGCACTTGCCAGTGATTAGCATAAAACAGGCATAAGAGTCAGTCCTGGTCATTTAGAATTAAGGAAAAGTCTGTCAGAGGGCTTCTGGGAAACACTTCCCTACTTGGAATGGGTTGATGTGAGGGGGGGCAGGGTGGGGGGAGAAGGAGAGAGACTGGAACAAGAGAGACAGAAGCCAAAAGCTAAAGAAGAAAGTCCTCACCTGGCCGGACGCCAAGGCTCACTCCTGTAATCCCAGCACTTTGGGAGGCCGAGGCGGGTGGATCACGAGGTCAGGAGTTCAAGACCAGCCTGGCCAAGATGGCAAAACCCTGTCTCTATTAAAAATACAAAAATCAGCTGGGCATGGTGGTGGGTGCCTATAATCCCAGCTACTCAGGAGGCTGAGGCAGGGAATTGCTTGAACCCAGGAGGTGGAGGTTGCAGTGAGCCAAGATCACGCCACTGCACTCCAGCCTGGGTGACAGAGCGAGACTCCGTCTCAGAAAAAAAAAAAAAAGCCCTGACCCTTCCCTCTTGGTTGGGATGTTGTCCTTTAAGGATGTGATGCTTGGAGCTGTTGCAGCCATCTTGCAACCATGAGAAGAGAAAGTGCCACTCTGAAGTTGATGGAGAAGAAAGATGGGTAGAGCACAGGTCCTTTGTGGCATTGCTGAGCCACTGGACCAACCCTCCAACCTCCCAGCTGCAGTCTTCTTCTTACATGGTGTGAGAAATGTCTTCATTGTTTGAGTCACTGACAGGCTGGGTAGCCTTGATGGACAGCTGAAAGTATCCTGAGAGATTACTGAGGAATTTGTCCTCTTGTGTGATCCTGCCTACTATTTTATGTTATAGTTTATTTAATTTTTTTGAGATGGAGACTTGCTCCAGTCCAGGCTGGAGTGCAGTGGCGTGATCACGGCTCACTGCAGCCTCTGCCTTTGGGCTCAAGTGATCCTCCCAGCTCAGCCTCCTGAGTAACTGGAATTGCAGGTGTCTGCCACCACACCTGGCTTTTTAAATTTTTTGTAGAGATAGGGTCTCCTTATGTTGCCAAGGCTAGTCTGGAACTCCTGGGCTTAAGCGATCCTCCCAACTCATCTTGGCCTCCCAAAGTGCTGGGATTAGTCATGAGCCACTGCGCCCAGCCATTCCTGCCTTTTAGAGTCCTAGGAGGCAGGTTGTCAGAACGTACACCCCAGGACAGGCGCGATGGCTCACACCTGTAATCCTAGCATTTTGGGAGGCTGAGGCAGGCGGATCACCTGAGGTCAGGAGTTCGAGACCAGCCTGACCAACATGGCAAATCCCCGTCTCTACTAAAATACAAAAAATTAGCCAGGTGTGGTGGTATGTGCCTGTAGTCCCAGCTACTCAGGAGGCTGAGGCAGTGGAGTCGCTTGAACCTGGGAGGCAGAGGTTGCAGTGAGCTGAGATTGTGCCATTGCACTCCAGCCTGGGCGACAAGAGTGAAACTCCGTCTCAGAGAAAAAGAACGTACACCCCAGGCAATACAGCCTGCACACAGGCCGAAAAGGTGACAGTTGGGAGTTAAGGACACTTTCCCCATCAAACTGTCCAGCTCAGGGGCTGAGAATTCTGCAGGTCAGAGCTTTCGCTGAAGCTCACATGTGACTTGTGAAATGCAAACACTCCAGGGAGGACTGGGAGTGACCATCCCCTGTGGCCTCTTTCCTGGAACACTTCAGCACCTGTCTCTCACGTAGCTGGCTGGTGAGAGCACAGCATGGGAGAGAAGGCATTCAGAGGCTGTTTTCAGAGGAATTAATTGAATGTTTGCTCGTTCCAGCAGCTTTATCCCCACTATCTTTTTTTAATTACACAGCATTTATTTAGCACATACTATGTGCCAAGTGGTATCCAAGCACTTTAAAAATATGTCACAACCTTGTGACAGCCATGTGAGGCACAGGTGCTCTCACTAAGCCCAAGTACAGAGGTGGTGGCCCCGGATGTGAGCCAGGCACACCAGTGCCAGTCCCAACGCCATGCTCTGAAACACCCAGCATGCGAGGCAGTCTCAGACTGCTGTGCAGTAGTGACACCTCTGGCGAACTGGCACCACTTATTGCCAGCTTCCTGGCCCTAAGCCATCCCTAGTTGTCCACGCTGGTAGGTCCCGAGTGGCCCAGACAAAAGACAAGCCCTGCTCCTCAGCCTTCCCCAGAGCCGGCCCCCATCCCAGGCTCTCTCCCTTCTTCTAAGGGCAGCCAGGCTTCTCCCAAGTGAGGGCAGGAGGCTCCCCACCCCTTTGCAGCCCCAGGCCCTTGGGCGGCAAGTGTGAAGAGGAAGAAGGAACCCAGAGGTGAAGGATGAAGACAGGGTTTTTTTTTTTTTTTTTTTTTTTTTTGAGATGGAGTCTCGTTCTGTTGCCCAGGCTAGAATGCAGTGGCACGATCTTGCTTCACCACAACCTCCGACTCCCAGGTTCAAGCGATTTTCTTGCCTCAGCCTCCCGAGTAGCTGGGACTACAGGCACGTACCACCATGCCCGGCTAATTTTTGTATTTTTAGTAGAGACAGGGTTTCACCATGTTGGCCAGGATGGTCTCGATCTCCTGACCTCGTGATCTGCCCGCCTCAGCCTCCCAAAGCGTTGGGATTACAGGAGTGAGCCACCACGCCAGGCCATAAAGACAGGGCATTTACGCTCTTCGCTTCTCTTCCCCAAACTGAAGCCTCCTGCCTCTGTCCGCTCTGCTCTGTCCTTGGTCCGTATCACAGAGCCCTGCTCGGGGTGGCACTGACTGCAACAACCTTGACCTTGAACTGGGCTCCTCTCAGGTGTGCCAGGCTGGAGTCCTCACAGAGCTCTCTCTTGCTCTGTTTAAAATGGATGTATTCCCCGTGCTCATTCTTAACAGTCCTCCAGAACCTTTCACCATGATCACCGTCATCCCCATTTGACCAATGAGGGAATGAGGCTCAGAAAGTGACTTGCTATCCATGGCCAGGCAGCTCAAATGTCACCTGTCTGATCCGAACTCACCTTCAGAACCACCCTGGGCCCTCAGGGGTGACCTGCAGCCTGCGCTGCAGGCGGCGGCGACCCAGGCCGGCGCTACTGTGGGGTGGGGGAGTGGCAGCAGCTTCTGTCTGCTGAGCCTCTGCTGGTGCCAGGGGTGTACAAACATGACCGTGACCTCATTCCATACACGGTATTGTTACTGTTACATCCATTAGCTTGTTCATCTCTGGAACCACCTCATGAAGATGGTTTATATAATCACCATCCCATTTCACAGAGGAGGAAACTGAGGCACCAAGAGACTGTCTAATCAAAGGGTGCCCAGCTCTAAGTAGCAGCATGGGAAATCAGAATTCTGGGCCATCTGCCCCCTGAGCTCCTGGTGGTGACAGGGGTCCAGGAGGTGGCCAAAGCAAGGTGTGAGACATCAAACCCAATGCTGCCTGCGTCACAATTTTGCCAAAGGCTACCATCTGGTAGCTTAGGGTGGCTGTGCCCACGTCACAGCAGAGGCTACTTAAGGGCTTTGCAGGCTCCAAAGCACAAGCCACATTTCTCCGGACCTTGAAATGGACTTTTTGAGAGAGGCAGGGTGGGACCTGTTGTCCCCACTACCTAGCAGGGGCTGCGGACTCGAAGAGCTAAGAGACTTAGCCACTGTCCGTGGTGCTGCGTCCCCGGCCTTGCTGTGCCGCCAAGTTGCGTGACTTCTATCACCCTGGCTGAATTTAGCTTCCTAACCTCTGTATGCTAAGCTGAGAATTCCCTTCCCCTTCAATATTTCTCTTCATATCTACTATCCAAACCTTGAAAAAGCTGAACAAATGAGTCTCTCTTCTGAGGTAAATTTGTTAGAGAAAGGCGAGGTTCTTTGCCTAGATTTAGGTAAACATGGAGGCTGGAAATGGGCTTTTTCCTGATCTGCCACTGACATGTGTGAATTTTGGAAGTTCACAAGCCCTCTGGAGTCTTTGTTTCCTCATCTGTAAAATCCAGGTGCTAACAGCGGCCCTAACTAAGCAGGCATAGACAATGATCACGTGCTCTTCAGCACCTGTGGAATGAGTCCCTCGGCTGGAGCCACAGCTGAGGTCTTCACCTTCCTCTCGTTTCCAAGACGCCTGAGGTTTACAGGAGGAAGATCTCCAGAGAACAAAGTCACTGATTCCAGGGACTCCTCAGAGCCAATCCTCTTGGCCTCACCTATCCCCTCCTATATTTCCTTTCCCTACTGGCTGGGGTACATACTCCCTGGCCAGCCTCCTGGAATGTTCCCCTGGTCCCCACCTCCCAGCAGGGTGCCCCTTCCTCCCGCTAGTGGCTGACTCACTACATTTCTTTCTTGTTTTTTTTTTTTCCCCCCGATTGTGCTTTTTTTAAGTTTAAAAAAGAAATGTGTCAAATTTAAAACTCAGCACAGCACATCTATTTAAAGCGTAGAGGAAGCAGCCTTTGAACAACTTGCAGAGTGTGGAGCCTTTAGAACCTTTCCGGGCCTCAACCCCAAAGTCTGTCACTGTTGCTTCCTAAAGCCCCAGTGTGAAGGGCCGTGGACGCTTGGGGACATCAGGGGAGAGGTCTGATGTCTGCCGGGGGAAACATCTGAGAGGGCAAGTGAGAGCAGGAGAAGGCAGGGCGGAGGAGGGGGTCCTGGGGATGGAGTCCCAGCCACTGTTTCCTTTGCTGACCCATTCCTGAGGGAGGTGGCGCCAGCAGATGCAGGTCTGTGGCTTTGTATGTGGGTGTGCTTGTGCACACGCATGCGCAAGTCGGCTTGAATGTGGTGTAGGGACCACATAGGGTTTCAGGCCTGAGACGGTGAAGGGGGCTGAGGAAGGGAACAGACATCGCTTCTCTCTCCCTCTTCTGTCATTTTTTCACCCCCTTTTTCTAGTTACTAGATTATCTCCCCTAAATAGCAGCAAAGCAGGGGCTGCTCCCGAAGGCTTTCAGCTCCTCAAAATAGGTGGAAGGAAGTCACACGGCCTCGGCACTGGCTCCCTTCCTGGCTCTGCGTCTCACACCCGTCCCTCCAGACCTGCGCTGAAACCAACCTGTTCCCCCTCCGCCTCTGCCGCAGCTCCCTTGCCCCGGCTAACCTTTAAAGCAGATCTCTGTGGGCAGGGTTGGCAATACTTGTCATTCCTCCCGATGACTTGGGACAAAAGCCCAAGTCTAGACTCCGTGGTGGCTCCACTCTCGCCCCCTGCAGACGTGTTGGGTGCAGTCCTGCCTCATGCCTTCGCACTGGCGGTTCCGCTGCCCTGCGCCCTCTCCCTCAGGTAAAGCGAGGCTCAGGCCCTCACTTCATTCAGGTGGCCGATCACATCCTGCCCACCGAGACGGTCTCCAGCTATCCCAGGGCACAGGCCCTCCATGCTCCCAGGCCTCGCCGCTGCGTCCTCAGCTTCCTTCTGCCCTGGACAGGGTGCAAAAATCATCACTCCTTGTTAATTTCCCGGGGCGGGGAGGAGGAGGGGTCAGGGGTGGGTTTCTCACTCCCTCCGCTGAGCTGCAGGAGAGGAGGAGATGGCCTTGGCCTCCCCCAGCTGTGCTGTCCCCACCCAGCCAGCTGCTTTCACATTTAAAAGACTAGTCCCATCCTGCTGGGTGGGATTCTTGAGCAGCTCCTGCGCGGGGTGGGCACTTTTCAGAGGACTGACCGCTTTACTCAGCCTTCGCCTAGGAGGAGGCCGTCAGACCCCGGCGAGGGTTGGGAGGGTCAAACCCCGCCTCCAACCCATCCCGAGCCTCCACCCTCTACCCCCTGCATGGCTGAGCAAGCCGGGCTGGGGCTGGTAGAGGGGTGGCGCCTGGCATTCAGGGGCCAAAGACAGTGGCTCTGCTAAGGCTTCTCCACCCCCAGCCAAGCCCAGGAAGCCCCCTGCGTCCCCTCCACTTCCCCTCCACCAAGCACGCAGTTACCAGCCTGCCTGGCCTGTGCCTGCCTCTCTCTGCACTTTCTGCCACTCCACACCCCCTAGTCCCCGCTCCGGTCACTCCTCGGAGCCTCTGCTGACCCTGTCCTGGCAGTGAACTCCCCCACTGAGGCTCCACCTTGACCCCTCTTACATTGTAGACTTGCTTATTTTTGACTAGGCGTGGATCCCTTTGCTCTTCAACCAGCCAAGCCCAGCACCACCCAGCCCACACATCGTCTCCCGTCTCCGGGCCAGGATGAAGGTACATATCTTGTGGGGGCAGTCACCATCTTAGCACTAGGGAGTTCTCTGCTTGAGGGGGTGGACAGCTCAGAATCCTTTCTGGTGAGATTCAGGCGGCAGTGCAAGGGGCCACTTAGAACGGCTGTTTCATCTTCTGGCGTGAAGAGCTGCATCAGCCGCCATGTGTGCAATGCCCTCTCAAAGCCTCCTCCCAGTCTGCTGGGCCACTTGCGCTCCAGATCTCTGTGGCTAATGAGGGAAAGGGGAGCTGGGAGCTGTTGCCTGCTGCTCCAGAAGGGAGGGAGGGAGGGAGGGGCAGAGAGGGCTGCCTCGCCTAGATGGCTGCGCCTCTCTTGAGCTCGGGAGAGAGACTCCAGTACTTACAAGAACTCAGGACGATCCCTGGTGACAGCTGGGGGAAATTATACACACTGTCAGGAGAGACGCTTGTACCACGAATGGTTCCAATTCATTATTTTTAAATCCCCCAGCTGGCAAAGACTTAGAAGAAAAGATGTGACAATCATTTGCATCTCGACCCAGATGGGCTGACACTCAAGGGCCACGAAAATCTCATGGGACTGGGCTGCCGGTCACAGAAACTGCAGGGCGCACTGGCGGTTCTACGGGGCTTTGCTGGGTGGTGGGAGGCAGTCTGGTGGGTGAGGCTGGGCAAGAGCGGCCATCCAGCCCTTATGGCTCATAGCACTTCTACCCACAGAGAGAATATGTCATTGATTGTCCGACCTTCAGCCCAGCGGTGGGTGCCAGGATGGCTTCCATGTGCTTGGGGTGGGGAGGGGTTCCTGCCCAGCCCTCCTGACTCCTGAGGCACAGCCTTCTTCAGAGGCAAACGTGCCTCTGTGTCAGCTCTCCAGGGCAGACCCTGGCGAGGACACAGGTCCTTGTTTTCTGGACAGAGGAATGAAAAGCAAGCATGCCGGCTGGAGCAGACGCTGAGTTTTGGATGTTCGGCATCTGAACCTCCTTCCTATGTTCAGGGGATCTCCACTTTGGAAGGCAAAATTCTTGGATGCTGGCTTCTTTTGAGACAGGGTCTTGTTCTGTCACCTAGGCTGGAGTGCAGTGGTGCAATCACAGCTCACTGCAGCCTCGACTTCCCAGGTTCAAGTGACTCTCCCATCTCAGCCTCCTGAGTAGCTGGGACCGCAGGTACACACCACCTTGCCTGGCTGATTTTATTTCTTGTAGGAAGGTTCTCACATTGTTGCCAAGGCTGGTCTCGAGCTCCTGGGTTCAAGAGATCCTCCTGCCTAGGCCTCCCAAAGCACCAGGAGACAGAAGCCACTATGCCTGGCTGGACTCTGGTTTTTCTTTTTCTTTTTTTTTTGAGATGGAGTCTCACTCTGTTGCCCATGCTGGAGTGCAATGGCATGGTCTCGGCTCACTGTAGCCTCTGCCTTAGTCTCCCAAGTAGCTGGGATTACAGGTGCCTGCCACCATGCCCGGCTAATTTTTTTGTACTTTTTAGTAGAGATGGGGTTTCACCATGTTGACCTGTCTGGTCTTGAACTCCTGTCCTCGTGATCCTCCCACCTCAGCCTCCCAAAGTGCTAGGATTACAGGCATGAGCCACCTCTCCCCTCAGCCAAGGCAGGATACTTGCCTGAGACCCTGAAGTGGCAGCTAGTGGCTGTTTAAAATCCCTTTTGGTGACAAGAAGAAGCCTCTACATTTAGTTTCCAAAAGAGCAGAGGCAGTGGCCCCAGTGACAGTGCTCAGCATTGGGGGCATCTGTGGTGCAAGCCCCAGGGTGTGAACCTGGGAGTAATGGGGAGTGACATGGGATCTTGATCTTGGTCCTGGCTGGGGAACTGCGTAGCCTGGTGACCATGTGACCTATCCAATATATATATATTTTTTTCCCCGAGATGGAGTTTCGCTCTTGTTGCCCAGGCTGGAGTGCAGTGGCAGATCTCAGCTCACCACAACCTCCACTTCCTGGGTTCAAGTGATTCTCCTACCTCAGCTTCCCGAGCAGCTAGGATTACAGGCATGTACCACCACATCTGGGTGATTGTTGTATTTTCAGTAGAGATGGGGTTGCTCTGTGTTGGTCAGGCTGGTCTTGAACTCCTGACCTCAGGTGATCCACCCGCCTCAGCCTCCCAAAGTGCTGGGATTACAGGAGTGAGCCACCGTGCCTGGCCCAATATTCTTTAATAAACCTACTTTTCTGTTATTTGCAAATGAACTTGGAGACAATGGCAGCTGGTGGCCCACAGATTAGAGCCAGTTACTGGGATTTCTCTTCGGCAAGTCCATCCTGGGTCTGTATCTGGAAAGGTCTTTCACAAAAAGGAGATGTGGAAGGCGCAACCATCCCCTCGTGTCCAATTCAGATGCAGCTTGCCCTTGGCAGAGCCTGGCACCTCAGCCGCACCAGCTGCGGAGGGAAGGGGTGGTGGCCACCTGCAAGGGTTGGGCCAATGCTGCACAGGATTTGGGCTCGAGATGCCAACACCCTGCTAGGCCAGTGCCAGGCACACCACGGGAGCCCGGGGCTTCCTCAGGGGCCTTCAAACACAGAAGAGATGCTTTTCCACCCCCCATCCCCCGACCAGGCTGTATTTCTGCCTGGCTCTCAGTGGGCATGGCAGAAATGCTGGGATTCATGTTGGATTCATGCATTTTTCAGAATAGTTTACAGACTGCAAGAAGACAGAAGGACTAATTATGCGACTTCAGAGTTCACCGCTCCAACAATTCCAGTCCTCCTAAGAAGGCATTTTTTTGCCAAAAGTGCACATATGTTCCTCTAAAGAATACCATGCTAGTTGTCTGATGGAGTTTTCCCTCTCCCAGGCATCGCCAGACACGCCCAGCATTCGACTGCAGCGCAGACTCTCTTGCAGTTTCTGGTCTTCTCATTTCTTGGAGAATTCTCTTGGTGAGTCAAGGCTGTGGCTTGCCTAAGTGGCTTTTTGAGGGAGAAAGCAGGGACTGGGCTAAGAGGGCCACAGCACAGCTTTCTTTTCCCCTCACAGTCAGAGCTATCAGCGGCCACGTTGGGGACAACAGAAGGCATTCTGGGAACGCGGTGTTCTCACATCCTGCAAAGTACAGGCCAGCGGAGCAGATGGCAGGGACTTCAAAAGCATAAGTAACCTTGAAAGATTTTAGCGCAAAGGGCAGTGGAGGGTGTGGGAGGCTTTTGTACCCTTTGAACCCTTTGACAAGAAGAAAGCAGGAAAGACAAAAGCTATTTGCCAGTCTGATGCGGGAGTCAATAGAATTGATGGTTCTGCCGCAATTTCCATCAAGGGTGGCCAAGCCGCCTGTCTTCTTGTCCAGAAACAAACGGCATCAGCCACCTGCCAAACTGCGTTTCCTGCCTCCTGCTCTGGGGTCTTTTCATTTTTCACACAGGGAGGATTTTCATCCTGTCTAGGCAGCTGAGCCCTGACGATCTCTCCTCCCCTTCACCACCCCCCAACTCACCTCCTAATGGAGGGCCGGGTCTCCCCCTCCTCCTCCCACCACCCCCTCCAACTCCAGGCAGGGTTGCCATAGGGCATATCTGGTTTCCTCTCAGCATGAAGCCTTCAGCCAGAGGAGGAGTGGGAGTTCACGTCACGCCTCCACATTTAGTCCTGGGCTGCTGCGTTGGCCTTTTGCACTTTTTTGTGGATTGGTAAACTGAGGTACACAGTGGCTGGCTTACTTGCACAGGATCACAGAGGCACTGGCAGGGTGTCAGGGATGCTGAATTAATTCACCTCTGGTGAGGGCCAGGGACAGCAGCAGGTGGGGTGCCAGCTGCTTTTCAACTGAAGCTGTTAAAAGCAATGCTTGTTCTTGGCCCCACCCGCTTGCCCTCCAAGACAGAACATGCTAATCCGGAGCCCCGGCAAAGGTTCAAATTGACTTCTTGGCTCCGAGGCGGAAAGCAGAAGTTCCTGGCCGCAGCCCCCCTACCCCGAGGCTCAAGGTGGCTGCCAGGCCACTCTCGCCTGGCCTAGAAATCGAGTCCCAAGACCCCTCCCACCCCTGCACTTCCCCCTCTCCCCGCAGGTGCTGTCAGGACAGGCCCTCTGCCCTCAAACAAACATCTGCTCCTCTCCTCGGGCAGGGGCCAGGCCTCAGAAGCCTGTTCTCCTTTGAAGCTGACAGCTTGATGCCTGTGGAAATGCAGTCCTATTTATTTCAGCGTTTTATTTTAAAGAGGTTTCAAAAGAGTGGCTGGAAGGCTCAGTGGAATCGCTTATTACGGCTCCTCTCCCAGCCTGCAGCTCAGTGGCTGAGCACGTCATCGTCATCGGCAGGCAGGTGACTGTTCTAAATTAGCACCTGGCTCATTCTGGAGGGCTCTAACTCTTCCTGAGCTGCTTCCAAGAAAAACTTTCATGGCTTAAACCTTCTTATACCTTGTCCGCATTATCTGTTTGAAATGATCCACCTACCAGGTGAATTACATGTCGTCTCCAACACTCTGTCCAGCACATTTTAAAGACACACATGCGAAGGATATGAAAATATGACCCCCCCAGACCTGGGAGGCTGCGCCCCATGGAGCCTCAGGGGCAAAGGGAGCAAACCAGCTTGCGAGGGAAGAGCTGTTCTGGTCAGTGGCTGCTGTCCTGCATTTCCCTCCAGCCCCACCACCACTGTGGCCCACCGGGATGGGGAGGGAACAGGGTGGCCCCAGGGGGCAAGGGCCTGGTGCCATGCCTGCTCATGTGCCACCCTCCTGGTCTCTGGGATCTGCCCCTCAAATGCAAGAAACGCTTAAGTCCACTGTAGGAAGCTAGATAGGGAGACTCCGGGGGATTTTCCTTTACCTAACTAACTAACTACTCTGCACCTCTGCAAGGACAGCATCATGGTTTGGAAGAAATGGAAACGAAGTCACAGCACGGAAGTCCCCTGTGGCCAGAGCCTGCACACCAAGATGGGAGTGCTGAGATTCTAGACTGCAAAGGGTTTGGCTTAGCCCGAAGAGGACTCTGCCAGGAAGCTGTCAGGCGTCTGAGGCCACCTGCCTCTCCTCTGCTTCAGGAATAACCAGCAATACTGCATCTTGGCTCTGAGGGGCACTGGGCATCACGATGCCCACTCAAAGCAGCTAGGGCATGGTGATTGCTTCACCTCCACACAGATGTCCAAGGAAACGATCCCACAGCCTTGTTTCCATTTCAGAGGCAGAGTCGCCACCAGCTAGCCAATCACTCTCAACCAGACAGAGTGCGCCTTCTGACCATCGGGTAAGCATTTGTCTTCCAAGGTTTATTATTTACAGAAACTGTTTTCCCATTGCTTTAGTTTCCTTCCCCCAAGGTAAGACAACACTCCGAGAGAAACTCCATTGCCAAGACATTGGCAAAAGATTTGCCAGACCCTGGCACCTGACTCGACATTGCTCCCTTCCAATCGGTGCCTCTGACTGCACCCACCAGAGAGAGGGAAGACCAAACTGCTTCTACCAAGAGGGTGCAGGTTCCCAGCTGGCTCTGCTTTTCAGAGGGAAGCTCTGTTTCCGCAGGGACACACCTGCTCAGTACCACAGCACTGATGACTCGCGCTCACCCCGTGACGCCTCGCCCAGAGCATGGGAGGAAAGTATCCGCCCCGGGGCGCTCACTCCACACGAGCGGGGGCCACAGGCCTAGCCCTGAAACAACTGCTTGCCTGGCTACACGAAGAGTCTCGCCTTTTTTTTCTAGATTCCAGAAGATTCAGGATTTTTCCTAAGGCAAGAGAAAACCCTAGTTCATGGGAAGCCAGGATAAAAACCTGTAAGAAAGACCATGAACCAAGGTGAATGAAGAGGAATTTTCTCAGTCTTAGGGCTATAGAATTATGCTACATGAAGGCAGCCGTGCCAATACAACGGAAGGCTACGAAAGCAAGCAGGGCACAAGAAAACCCCGATTCCACAGGGATGCACGTGTTCTATTTGGTGAAGAGTTTGGTGCACAGACAGACTGCATCCTGTGAAGAGGTGGCCCTTGTCAAGGTCTGCTTGTCTGGCTACTGCCTCCAGAGGATCTTCGCATCTTTCTTAGGATGTGGCACTAGCTCATCGAAACTATTTCTGTAACTCTCTGCAAGAGCCAATTTAAGCTGGCTTCTCAGTTCCCTCTGCACTCACTCAAAAGAGACCAATTTCCAATTTCTCCTCAGAGTCCATGAGACCAGATGCTGCGACAAATGTTCCAGCGAAATGAACCTAGAAAATGATCCCAGGCGCTCGCTGGGGGAGCAGAGGATTCCTCAGCTCTGAGGCTTTAACAGACATCAGTCACAGGGTGAGTGCTGCCAGCACCCCCTGTGAGTGTTTTTGATGGGACATGCTTTCCTGATAGCACAGGGGATCTTGGAGGGGATAGAAGGTTCCCAGTAAGGCTAGGGGCCACGTGACAGATTCAGAGTGTGGTCATGTTTCTAGGTGAGACCCTTACTGCATCTGGCAGCCTGAATTGGGCAACAATTCCTGCAGATAAGAAGCCACTGCTTTTGTTAGGTAGGTCATTGTCCCATAAGCCCCACTCGGCGCACTGTCGTAAAAGAAGTGGCAGATTCCCGTGGCTTGGTCTTTCTCCAGGGTGTCCGTGGCTCCAATCGACACCTGCAGTAGGAAAGGGCAGAGGGGACAATGAGCAGAGCCCTCACTCCCCGTCACGCTTCTGTGTGTTGGCGGCGGGTCAACATGGGCAGGGTGAGGGTTGCTTCTCCTGAGAAGCTCCAATGCTGAAGGCACGAAGCCAGCGCTGCCAGGGGGGATGCCCCACCTCTCCTCTGGGTGCTGCACTCTGTCATCATGCACCCTAGTTTGCAGCTCTTCACTGACTATAATGAGAGGATCACTTTGCTGAACTTGGCTTTGCATACAGGATAAAGGGTTCGGCCCGGGTTGTGTGTTGCAAGTGGTCGTGTGTGATGAAACCTGCACTGAGACAGGCCTATCCATCTCCAAAGGTCCTGAGATTTCCCAAGTGGCCACTGTACCATTCTCTAACCAAGTGGTTGACATTTTTTCCCCCATCTGTGATGACATTTTCTTAGTTCAAGTATATTCTTTCCTATTGGACACAGAATCTCCAGCCTCAACAGATAAATGCCAGCCAACCCAGCTCCCTGGCACCCCCACCTGGTCCTGCAAGAACAGCTGACTGGCCATCTGCACGATCTGGTCCACGTGGATGATGCCCCCGATGCTGGTCATCTCCGTGTCTGAGAGCAGCGTCAGCACCATGATGGCCTCCACCAGCAGCTGCCGGTACTCGGGCTGGGGCACGCGGTTCAGCACTGACTCGACGTGGACAGCAAACTTGATCTCATGCGGGGTCATCTAGCAAAGGGACAGGCAGGTAACCACCAGTGAGAGACAGGACAGAGGCAGCCCTATCACCAGGTAACCAAGGGTGACTGTATCACTGCCTGGGCTCAGGGCTCAGCACCACTGCTGCCCCCTTTCTAGTCACTGTCTGGATTCTGCTGGCGGCAGCCCTCAGAGCAAGAGTCAGCCTGTCCGAACCTGATTTATCTACCCTTCCTACCATGGACTACAGCTTCCAGGGAGCAGGGACCAATTCTGCTTTCTCTTTCCTCTTCATTATTCCTTGCAGCATAAAGCATGGTGCTTTGGGTGCGGGAAGACTAACAAAATCCACATTAAAAAGAAAGAATGACAAATCACCTAGGGACAATGACTGTTTTTAGTTGGAGAAAAGGGCCGAGAAGGCTGGCTGGGGGGCAGGCCAGTGTGGCGTGGAGATTGGCTCCTTTCTTTCAACAGGGGTCTAAGGGGTGTCTGGCAAAGGAAAACAGCTTGCTAGCCCAGGAATGCTTAGTCTCAGGTGAAGAAAAGAAAAAGGCCGAGGCTCATAAATGCAGGAAAGACATTTTGCAACATGTAAGGGCGAAGTGGCTAGACAGCTCAGACCTGCAAATGGCCTGTCAATAATTAGAATGAGCTTGAAAGAAGCCCAGGAGGTCAGATCCATGCAATGAAGCCCTTGTTGTGAACCCAGAGAGGGGCCTGCACCTGCATTTTTCTCAGCGTACCTCTCGGGTTGTCGAGGATGGGAGGACGTAACCATCGATGGAGAGACCATGGCACTGGAGGCAGAACACAGCACATTTCAGATTCCAGAACGAGATCATAAGCACATGCATGTACGTACACACACATACACACAGGCGTGCGTGCACACACAGCCCTCTCTGACCTGGAAACCCGTATGAGGGCTGGGGACCCGCCAGGCTGTCAGTTATTTTTAGAGAGCTTGTTCTCACTGCCCACAGGCTGTTTTCGATGGAACAATTCTACGGAACCCAGCAGGCATCTTTCAGATCTCCCCGGAACAATGCCCTAGGGGGCTGTGGGGTCCTCCCGGGAGGCTCCACACTGCACTTGCCAACTGGGCCCTGGCGGCTGCAAGGCCCCTTTGGTGCCATAATAAAGGGAGATTTTCATGGCTCCTGCTGGGGAAGGGATGCTTCTGCGCCTTTGCAGGCATCTATTTTTGAGATTTCTATAATAAGCACCAATCACAAAAGCCTCCAGCACATGCACAGACATGCACATGCACACCCATGTATATAAATACCGAGTGCCAGCTCAACACTCAAGGCTGCTTTTTCATAATAAAAGTGGATTGGGATTGGGCCAGCAAGTCTGAGCGGAACCATGTGATGCCCCAGGAAGAGTGGGGAGATTTTCTAGGAACAGCTTGTTCTAGTCTAACTGGCCACCTAAATACCTGGCCTGCAGCGTCCCTGGTTGGCTGAGGTGAGAACAGCAATGGCCGCTCCCACCCCCACCCCACCACCCCCAAGAGAGGCGGGAAAGGGAGCAAACACCATGAGCCCCTGCAGGTTCCTGCCTGGGTCCCAGGAGTCCAGCTGCTCAGGCAGGGCCTGCTCCGACCTCCTCACCCGCCTCTGCGTTGGCCGTTAAGACCTCGGGCCCCACGAAGCACAGGGGCTGCTGATACAGAAAGAACCTTCAGCCAGCACTGCCATGGCTTTGGGAAGGGGGTTGCTGTCTGCTGTCACTGGGATTCTTTTTCTCTCCTCTCCCACTGTGAAATGAGCTAAAAAAAAAAAATAGTTCTGAGGCAAAACAATGTCTTGGTTTGCACAGCTTTGAAGCAAGGCAGACTGTCCCTCCATGCAAGGGAAAAGACAGGGCCAGCTGGGGCCAGGGAGCTGCATAAACTCTCTGGGGCCGAGGCAGGAGGGAGGCAGAATGAGAGGTGCAGAGAATGCCAGCCCCTCCTTGGCAACAGGCGCTGAGGGAGGCGCTGCTGGGCTCGGGTGCATGCATCACAGTTCCCGAGGACAACAAGGACAATGGCTGGGGCGTCAAAACAGCCTCAGGCACATGGGAAGCGCAGCAGCTGGCTGAGGAGAGGCGTCCCCAGGGGAAACAGGGTGTGTGGGAGATTGTGCCTTCAGGGCCCACAGGACCTGGGGCCAGACTGGAAGCTCTCCACCTCTGTACACCCTGGGACCCAACATGGCAGGTACTCTGTGAGGGCGGGGCTCAGTCCCACCGCTGAACAGCAGGGACACCATTCCTGCCTGGATGTGCAGGAGGCTGGGGGCTGGCCCACTCCAGGCCCCTCCTGAACTGTCATTCTGGGTCCCAGGCCTGTGGAGGCTGTTTGGGGTTGTCTGTCTTACGGGGTTTTCAGCCGAAGCCTCCCGGCCTTTCCCTATTTTTCTACCGTCTGACTTTTCTATGTTCCTAAGATACATGCAAGTTGGTCCTACACAATTACAATGTGGACTGCCACCTTGTCTTACTTGCTGTAGTTCTCAACCAGGGTGATCTCCCTCCCATGGGACGTGTGATAATGTCTGGAGACACTTTCGGTTGTCACACACTGCGGGGGAGAGATGCCATGTGGTGGGTAGAGGCCAGGGATGCTGTAGACATCCTACCATGCACAGGCCCCTAGCAGAGGGTGCCTTAGCCCCAGGTGTCAACAGCATGAAGGCAGAGAAGCTGTCCTCTAGGCTGTTTGCTTGCCTGGAGATGCCACCATGCCTCACCAGGGCAGTAAGGGGATGGTTCGCTTCCGAGAGAGCACACGTCCCCCGGCACCAATGCAGCGAAGCGCAACTGGGCTCACCTTCTGGAGGATCTTCCACACCTTCTGGTAGAATCCCACGGGGACCCTGTTGATGGCCCCATCCAGCCTTCTCCGGCGCAGCCACTGGCCCTGCCGCTCCCCCCAGCCGATGTGATGTCCTCCTGAGTCTGAGGATGATGTCCCAGTGGGTGAGGACGGGGTGCTGGACCTCTGCAAGACAGATAGCTCGGGGCCTCAGAAGCCACTCAGCGGGTGCCCCAGGGAAAGTTCACCATCACAAAGGGCGGCCCCACAACCCAGACCCAAATGCCAGAACACCACTTGCCAGAGAGGAGCACGGTGCCTGCAGTACACCTTGCCTGTTTCCTGATGCGGGAGGATGCGCACACTTTAGGCTGGTCACTTTACTCCATGCTGCACTCTGCCTGGCCCCTGAGAGGTGGTTCCGCCCCCAAAGCTAGAACCCATAGGGAGGAGGCCGAGCAGGGCAGGCACAGGCTCCAGACTGCCAGAACACTAATCCCCACTTAATGCCCGTGGCACCAAGGACACACCCAAGGCCCTCTGGCCCTGCCGTGAACACTAATTCTGGGCCTCAGTCCCATCTGCACAGTGGGGACACAGTTGGGCATCCTTCAGAGAGTCGCCTGGGAGCCTTCGCCACATGGAGACACAGGAGCCCCTGAGGCACGCCTGGTGTGCGCTAAGTGCCCATGAGGGGCAGCTGTCACTGGCACACGGAGTGGGAGAGCTCTGAGAGTGACAACAGGCCCTCAGAGCAGATACCTGTGGCCCGGGGAGACAAACTCCAAAGTGCCCACCTCACTGCTGCAGTGCCACAGAGAAGTAACAGTCACCTTTCCATAGAGCGGAAACCAGAGAATGCAACACACAACATGGGGGAAGACAAACAGTAAAGCCCATGTTTAGTGGTGGGGACCTTGGAGATCAGGGTCCATCCACCCATCCTTTGCAATCTCACTTCCCGTTTGCCCTGTTCGTGGCACTGGGCTTTATCTTAATTTGGGGCGATGGCTGCCTCTGAACTGGGGATACTTGGCTGAAGTGAGGGAAGAGGGCGCCATCTCCTTCCCACCTCCTCAACACTGGCGGGATGGATTCAGGCTCCAGAGGGGAGCGCTGTCCGAGAGGCTCCTCGCAGCTGGGGGGGCAGGCCTCTGCGTGGGTACGCATCCCCTCCCTGCAGCAAAGCTCCCGGCCTTCGGTCTTGCCCTGCGGGGCTTCTAGCTTTGTGACCTCTAGGTTGAGAAGGGCTAACCCTTCACGCCCACACATCTCTTTGCCTGGGACCATGTGGCACTTTGATTTCTCAATGTGCACAGTCAAATGTAAAGGGTTAAAAGTGGAATCGAAACATGAAGTGCGTGCAGGGCAGGGGGTGGAGTGTGCCTTTTTGCCGCACTTGGACTTCAACAGATCTTATTTTGAAAGGAAGTTCGGCTGGGTTATTCCATTGGGCTCATCGCTGACACTTAAGGCAACAATTAGACATAAATAAAAGTAATTACAGCTGCACTCCTCAATGACTCAGCTCATCCGGCCACTTCCGTTTTAGGAGGAAGACAGCCTCTGCTGTGTGGTGAGTGCAATCTGAGCCTTGCACGGGACCTGGGGCACGGTGGGTGCAGGCTGCTCGTCGGCACGTGCGGGCAAGGGCTAACCATCCTGGCTCCATAAAGAGGCTCGGAACTAATGCCCCGAAGTTTCCAGAAGCCCTGGGAATTGGTGAGAAGGACGCTCCTCACCCACACGGAGCCAAGGAGCACAGGCAGAGAACCGAGAGCTCAAGATGGAGAACAAAGCTCAGTGCAAGCACTCTGGGGCCTTCTCTCTACCCTCCTTAGAATTCCCGTTGGAGGAGCCTGTGAGCATCCGCTGAAAACAGCCCTGCTCAAATCCTCACAAGTTGGGCATGAGGTGGGAACACGAGGAGGAGCGGGGACGGACACAATGATCCCGAGGCACGGTTACCGCAGACTTGGAGGAATGCACACTGCTGGACGCAGCCTGGCCCACAGAAAACAACTACAAAACAAAAAGAATCCATTCAGTCCTGAGCAATGACACCAAGAGACACGGCAGAGGAGGGTCACGGAGCAGCATTTGAAATACCCACAGAAAGCAGCAGCAGCAGCAGATGCGGGTGCAGAGAAGTTCCAAAACGCCCACAGAAAGCAGCAGCAGAAAACGCGGGTGCAGAGAAGTTCCCACAGCAACACACACAGGCAGCTCAGGTGCAGGCGCACCTGCAAGCACCGCTCTGGGCTTCAACTCCACACGAACTTGCTAACTGGTCTTTTTAAAAACATGAACTGTGGCCGGGAACAGTGGTTCACGCCTCTAATCCCAGAACTCTGGGAAGCCGAGGTGGGCAAACCATGAGGTCAAGAGTTCAAGACCAGCCTGGTCAACATGGTGAAACCCCATCTCTACTAAAAATACAAAACATTAGCTGTGAGTGGTGGCGGGCACCTGTAGTCCCAGCTACTCGGGAGGCTGAGGCAGGAGAATTGCTTGAACTTGGGAGGCGGAGGTTGCGGTGAGCCGAGGTCGCACCACTGCACTCCAGCCTGGGTGACAAAGCAAACTCCATCTCAAAACAAAAAACAAAACCCGATGAACTGTTACCACTGAACATAAATAAGGTAAATGTTCCCATCGTATGTGGAGGGTGCCTCATCAAGTTAGGACACAATTTATTTTCCAAACTCACAGCCATGAAATGCTCATATTTTATGGTAAGAATTGTGAAAATCTACAGATGAACCAAATACCTACAGCTGACAATAACATCCTGCATCTAACAGACATTCAGTAGATATTTGTTAAAGGAACGAATATGATCAAGGTGACACCTTTGTCCAAATAAGTATCTCCTCGTCTAAAAATCTAGAACGTACCCTTAATTTGCAAGGGTACAGTGTGCTATCTACACGGTGTTCTTGCAAGAGACTAGAAATTGAAAATCCCATAATACCTATTACATTTTGAAGAAATAATATGCTCCTTGACATAAGTGGTCAAATACAAAGTTTGTACTGGGGAGGTGACTCCAAACCCAGCAAAGAACAGGTGATCACTTTGTCCCCATAACATGCCAGAACAGCATGAAATGGAGGCGGAAGGAACTGTTCAGATTCGCCCACAGTCAGGCCATTGGGATGTGGGGACAGAGGGACGGTGCCACCGAGTGGCTGGCGAAGGAAGATGTTTCGAAAGCCAGTTCCTTACTTGGAAACAGCATAAATTAGGAGAGAGAAAACATGTTTTACCTCTGGACAACATATGGAATCTGCCTTTACATGTCATTAAGACGCCTCCTCTAGGCTCTTGCGGTAATAGAGACATCAAAATGTTAGAAATGGGACTCAAGTTTTCCAGAGGGGGAGGAGAAAGTATGTCGCCAGGGTGATAGAAAAGAGCAGCATCCTTACACGTTTTTCCTTCCAGGGTAAGTCCCCCCGGGTGATCTGAGGACAGGAATAGCAGTGTTCTTTCTACGGATATAACTGATGACATTTCCCCCTATTTACTTTCCTATTTAGTTCCCTCTTTTTGAACACAAACTCCCACTGAGGCAGAACCTGGATGATCTCTTTCACAAAGTACCCTACAAAGCCCAAGAGTTTGAGAAACAGACTATTTTTAAAGGCATGGGGCAAGGTCATCTCTCCTGCCCCGGAGCCCTGTGCTCTGCCTGCGCCTGAGTAGAGCCGCCCTCCACACTTTCACATGCTGCAGTCACAGCCTCTCTTTCCACATTCAAGCCAGAAAGAACAGGAAGTAAAGGATGAAACAAGGCAAAGGGGCATCACCTGTTCATCAGCACTAAATCGCCTAGTCATCTGAAAACAAAAATACATCAGGAAATCAAAACCAGCTTTGAGTCAAGAAGGCGTGCTGCTTCTGTCACCCTCTCTCTCAATCCAGGACCATGTTGGTCAAACCGCAGGGGGTGACCCATGAGTACATCAGAGACTCGATCTAGTGGGTCACGACCAGCATTTAAACTAAAGCAGAAAATATGAGTGCATTTCTCATGGTCAGAAGGAAACTCTTTCCCACCATGGATCCCAAGCAAGGGCTAGCACAGTACTTGGCACATTAAGACTGTGATGCTGAGCTGCTGCCCTGTGTGGTCACTTCAAATGGATTTTTACCAGGAATTAAAGGTAAACTAAGAAAAGAGACCAGACCCCTGTGGCTGGTGGAGAATCCAAGTATCACAGGCATTCCGGTCTATTTCTAGAGCCCTCTTGCTATTTCATTTGAAGGACACAAATGACTCGGTGACTTTTTGCATGGCTCTACTTTTTTAATGGCTGTGGCCCACTCCAAAGAGTGGTTCTCGGGAACAGAGGCAAACATGGACAAGGCTATTTTCTGGAACGTTCATGTGAACATCACATTTCTGGGCAGCTCTGGGATATCTATCTGGGGACAGGGGTGTGTTCAGATCCCAGACAGAAGTGACCTCCCATTCTCTACAGACAGCGGGGTCTGGGTTTCTGTCGCTTTCTAGTGGGGAGCCAGGTAGGGAGACCACCACTCACCCCTCGCTGCCACTGAGGTGTTCTTACCTGTTTCATCTCACTCCTCAGTCTGTTAATACCACTCCTCTCGGTTTTGGTGACTCCGGTATGGCCCACCTCGTGGATGGAGATGGCAGGGCTGGATGTGGAGGAGTGGATAGGGCGCACTGGAGGGGAAACACACACACCTGCTTCTTAGGAAATCTACTGCATCCATCCCGAAGGAGGATCTGCCCGTTTCCCCAACTTGACAATGAGGGTCTTCTCTGGCCTGCCAGTGCCGTGTCTCCAGCACCGAGAGCAGCACAGGCACAGCACTCAGTGCTTAAAGGAGTGGATGGAAGCGTGCAGAGTACCTAAAGCACCATTACAACACAGTGGCCACGAAGTCCCTTACACAGTGCGATCCGTTTTTTAAAAATTTTTTGAGACAGGGTCTTGCTCTGTTCCCTAGGCTGGAGCACGCGATCTTGGCTCACTGCAACCTTCTCCTAGGCTCATGTGATCCTTCCACTTCAGCCTCCGGAGTAGCTAGGGCCACCGGCATGCGCCACCACACCTGGCTCATTTTTGTATGTTTTGTGAAGACGGGGTTTTGCCATGTTGCCCAGGCTAGTCTTGAGATCTTGGGCTCAAGCGATCTGCCTCCCTCAACCTCCCAAAGTGCTGGGATTACAGGCATGAACCCCTGTGCCCAGCCTTGCTTTTGGATAAGTAAAAAATTATTCTAAAAGAACATACCCAAAGCCAGGCACAGTGGCTCACACCTGTAATCCCAGCACTTTGGGAGGCTGAAGTGGGAAGACTGCTTGAGCCCAGGAGTTCAAGACCAGCCTGGGCAACATGGTGAAACCTCGTGTCTATATTTATTACAAATAAATACATAAATAAAAATTAAAAAAATACCAACGCACACGTTCCTTATAGAAAACTGAGACCAATGAACTATAGAAGCTGGAATTAACATCGCTTGATATTTTAGTCATTATCTTTCCAGTTTTTTTCCCTATGACTGTATGTTTTTAACAAAACAGAATCATCACATACATATGTATAGATACAGAAGCATATGAGATGGATACATACATTCTGTGGACATAGGTATGGTTCTGTGACCTGCCTTCTTGCACTTACGTCGGAATGTCTCTCTGGCGTTAACATTCTATCACATCATGTTTCATGACTGCATGGAGTTTGATCTGGTAAGTGATGACTGCTCAACAATATACCCAATCCTGTTTGTATTAATATTTTTCTAAAGGGTTCGTCATGACTAACATGTAAGACCCACATGGACCTTGCTGGGCTCTGTCCCACTCCTGTATGACTCTCAGAATGCCCCCAGGAAATGACAAAACTTCTGTGGGCCCCTGAGGGGCTGGCACCCTGGGCAGCTGTGGCCGTGTGCTGGGTGATCCAGAAGGGCCTCCTGGTGCCAGGCCCTGTCTGGGTACCAGGTGCAGGTGTGACTGCAGGAGAATCCAGTGCTGCAGTGGTGCCTGGAGGAGAGCCCAGGCCCAGGCCTGAGGGCGAGGTGCCAAATGAAACGATGGCGGCAGCCAGAGGAGAGCCTCGGACTGGAGGAGGAAGTGCTTGGAAAGCCAGGCTGCCAGGGGCTAGAGATGGGGGCAACCGGAGGCCACCGATGCACAGCACCAGGCCACCATCTCTCACTTCCGACCTATTGCACCAGCCTCGGGACTCAAACTTGTCCCCAGCCCCACCACCCACCAGCCTGGCCTCTGTGCTGTGGTCACAGCAATCATTCTAAAACGCAAGTGTGATCAGATCACTGCCCACTCCAAAGCCTCCTAGGTCTAGCTGTCTTCAGGACAAAGCCCAAACAGTCCTCCCAGCATCACCTGAAACTCTACCACTGGAGCCCCACCTCCCCCGACACTCCCGGCCACCCGCGCCACACTGGGTATCTGCCTGTGCCAGCAAGCCAGGCCCAGCTCAAAGGTCACCTCCTAGGGTAGCATACCCTGCAAGCCTCACCATCCCACCTGACCCTACTGGACCCCACTGGGAGTAGAGGGCACTGTCCATGGGGAGTAGTGACAAGTAAGGAACCTGGGGACACGAACATTTAAAAAACAGCAGAGAGGCAGGAGCCCACAGACGAGGCTCAGTGATGAGCTGGAGAGGAAGCAAGGACCCAGGAAAACAGAACGAGAAGGGTCTGGAAGCTACAAGAGGGCCTGTCCAGGGTGGGTGTTTGCTGGAAACATTTATGTTCATCATCTCAGGATTTAATCAAAATTCTAAGCCTATTTGGGCTTCCTAATTTACAAAAATTGAATGATTACAAAGGACAGCTAACAAATGATGTTATACGTTAAAGACAGCATGTCTTCTGTTCTTGCTTGCAATCAGACATATTTATGGCTTTCAAATGACATGACTCAGTTCCTAGTTTCATAGCATCTATAGCTGTACATCTAATGACAAATTTTTAGTAATTATCTGTGTCAAGCCATGAATACTGTAATGATGAGCAGAACGCATTAAATATTTATCCTGTACGTTACCATTTCAAGGACTCTGCCTTGGAAAGAACTGGAAATTACTTTTGCAGAAGCATTTTGAGCACCCCTCCTTCGGGAAAGGAGAAAAACCACCAAAACACATCTGATTGCTCGATGCCATCTTTGTTTGCGGCTGGCACATGCTCAGGAAACATACAAAGTACCCAATGTCCTTCTTATTAAATAAAAAGAATGAGAGCCCACAGCTCACTTCTTTGGCATAATGAAATAAATTCACCAATGTGCCTGCAAATCATTTAGCTTTTTTATGAGGACTAGAAATGATAATTGCTTCAATTATAATTAGGGAACATTTGAGAACAAGAATCATGCCAGGACTTGGGCGATTATGTTTTCCAGCACTGCAAGCAGGATTCTGGTTCAGATACAAACAGAGTGAGTGAGGCAGGACAAAGCAAACTACGTGAGCTCGAGCATGCTGTGAGGTAACAGAGGGGTCCCCTCCTTGCCCTGTAGAGGGTGATGTGAGGCCGGGTTGAGAATGTTTTCACCCAAACCAAAGGCCAGGACACTCAGGTGGTTTGAAAGGACAGCCCTTTCATCCTGGCACTCGGGGTCCCCCACACTTTTACACAAGTGATGGTACCAGGTGTTTATGGCTACAGGAGGCAGCATACCACACCCACGTGTCATGCCTACCTGGGGAAGAAAAGCTCGCCCAGCACACCGCAGTGAGTCCCAAAGCCCCCAAAGCAGGAAGCTGGAGCTGAGGACTCTGTCCCTCTCCTTCAGGTAGGAGCCTTTCCTTCCCGCATTCCCTATGCCCCCCAGCGCTGGTTCTGATGTGTATGGCATGTAGAGGGGGCAGCTCCCTGAAGAGGTAACAGGAGCACGGGACTTACCGCTTCTTTCAACACCAAACTCTTTCCCACTTAGAATATGGTGCAGGAGATTTTTCATATCGAAAGGGCTGAGGTTCATTAAACTTTCAGAAGCCTCTTCTCCTAAAAACAAATATCTTGTAAGTGTCCCAGACACAGGGCTGGTGGCGGGTGAAGTTAGGGTCAGGTGGATCTGGGTGGGGAGGGAAGTGACACTGGATGCCGTGGCAGGTCCCCCTGTCAGGAGAACCTCACTATTGCTTTGGAGCTGAAATGCACTGTTCCATGGGGATTCTGAATGCTGCCACTTAAATCATCTACCTGCTTCATTCTTAGACACAAGATTTTTCACAATGTATGATCCCCCACATTGGATGCCTCATGATGGATTTTTATATTCAAATTAGTAGGGTTTCTCCCAGTGAAGGTGTTATGAAATGGGGGTGACATCTCCCAGCAAGGGCATCCAGGAAAGAGCTTAGATGTCAGTTACAGGGCAAAAGATTCTGCATCGCCTTTGAGGCTGGGTAAATGTCACCAGGGCCCCATTCTCCCTGACTTAGGAACTTTAGCTCCATGTCACGTGGACAGGAGTTTCATCTAAATGAGAGAACCTGGTCAGGCCTGAGCTTGGCCACAGGCTTGGATGCCAGGTTCGAGATAACCTAATCAGGGCTTCCCCTGAGCATGGAGGCGATGGCTGGGTGGCCGGGGTGAGGTGCGGCGGGAGCTGCACGAGCTGTGGGTCTCTCACCTGAGCAGTTCAGGCTCCGCGCCAGCTCTGTGGCCATCACCTGAATGATCAGTCCAATCCGGAGTCTCAGCATCTCCACAAAGAGGCTGGGCTGTGCTCTCACATACATGGCCAGATAAACCACAATCTCCTGATGCAGACACACATGGAGATTGGGTTTCAGAGACCGGTGGTGGCTGAGGGGTCTCCTCCACTGTCAGGAAGTCTGTGGCTCAGCCCCTCCCATACCAGCCCCTGACCTGTGTGAGGACGGCGATGCTGATGTCCTGCCCGCTGGCCTCGTAGATGAGTTTTGTGAGCTCCTCTGGGGGAAGGGGCCTAGGAAGGAGCATTGGGTCATAAACATGATGAGGTGTCTTGAGGCAGTGCCTCCTTGCCCTCCATGGAACACCCTTATTTTCTGTGCTAGATGCACCCATGTGACAGAGTGTCTTTATTTTGAGACAGTTTCGCTCTGTCGCCCAGACTGGAGTATAGTGCCACAATCTCAGCTCACTGCAACCCCTACCTCCCGGGTTCAAGTGATTCTCCTGCCTTAGCTTCCTGAGTAGCTGGGATTACAGGCGCCTGCCACCACACCCAGCTAATTTTTGTATTTTTAGTACAGACGGAGTTTCACCATGTTGACCAAGCTGGTCTTGAACTCCTGACCTCATGATCTGCCCACCTCAGCCTCACAAAGTGCTGAGATTACAGGTGTGAGCCACTATGCCCAGCCATGACAGAGTGTCTTTAAAAAGCCCCTCCTCTGAACACTGGGAAGCACTGTTTTCCCCGCGGCTCCCCCGAAAAACCTGAGGTCCCCAGGGCTGAGGACTTACGCAGAGATGATCTTCTCCCGGGGCTCTGGTGGCAGGCCCACGGTGAGCTGCTTCTGGTGTGATAGCAGGTCCGTGCAGGCCTGTGCAGTTAGGAGACAGGGTGAGAAGCAGAGCGAGAGAGACTGGCAAAGATGATGGGGGGTGGGGTGAGGCACTGCCAATTAGATTGTACATTTACCTTTATAAACTTTATGACCTGCGTTGCCCTTGATTTGAAAAATTCATACCTAGACCCCAGACTAAGCAACCCAGGCAGGGCTAGGTGTCTGTGGGCTCTGTCTCCAATGTGTGGCCCAGGCCTGGCTCTGCAGGGCCCCTCAGTGGGCGATGAATGCCCATCCACTGTAGCAAACACACTGGACTCCCTGCTATTCAGTGAGACAGGGATGGGTCCTGAGATACTGATGGTCAGAGTTAATAACCATATTCAATTCTGAAATTATCCGTTTCCCCATTATTCACATCTAATAAATGCCATCATCTTACCATCACGACTGAACTCGAGCGTCTTAAAAAGCGGCTCTGGATTTTGCCTGGCCTTGGTGTTATAAATATTAATGATCACTGTACTGTGGATGTGTGAAAAAAGAGAGCTCTAAGAGGCTGCCAGGCCACAGGGCACTCTCATTTGATTTCCTGGCAAGCCTTTTTCTATAGCTAAGAAAGAACAAAACAAATCCACTTGCATTTCCTTCTCTCTACTCACCTTCCTGGAGCAGTGAGCAGGCAGGAGAGAAGGGCCTGCTCTACCTGTAGGTTAAACAATGGGGCTCCAGGCCGGGTGTGGTGGCTTATGCCTGTAATCCCAGCACTTTGGGAGGCTGAGGTGGGTGGATCACGAGGTCAGGAGATCGAGACCATCCTGGCTAACACGGTGAAACTCCGTCTCTACTAAAAATACAAAAAATTAGCTGGGCATGGTGGCACATGCCTGTAGTCCCAGCTACTCGGGAGGCTGAGGCAGGAGAACTGCTTGAACCCGGGAGGCAGAGGTTGCAGTGAGCTGAGATCACGCCATTGCACTCCAGCCTGGGCACAGAGCAAGACTCCATCTCAAAAAAAAAAAGAAAGAACGGGGCTCCTTCACAAGTAAGAGGTATAACTGGAAGACTGGAAGTGGAAGAGGAAGGGGGCACAAGCTAATGAGCACACATGGGCTGGCACACAGTCGCACTGACCTCAGCCAGGACCTCCACTTTCTTCTTGAGCAGGCCTGAGATGTAGCGAATCAGACCCCACTCCTGGTTCAAGCCAGCTTTCCCATAGAGCTCGCCGAGAAGGTTTTGAACGCTGACCCCGTGCTGTCCAGAGAGATTTGTGTCCCAGTTGGGACCCCTGCCAAGAGGTAGAAAAACCCAGAAATACAGTCCAGAATGTTTAAAGACTGGGAGAGGAACAGATCACTGTGCATTCTGCAAAGTGCTTGGGCTCTCCAAGTGCCCGAGTCTCACTGAGAGGGTTACGTCCGACCAAAGCTTCCCTACGTCCTTTGAAACAAAAGCCTGACATCAGGACATTGTGGCCTCCTGGCCTCACACGGCCTTCTCATCCTGGGGGACCAGCATCAGTAGGCAGAGAAGGGGACAGATCCTGGTGATCCTGGGTAACTGTGGTGAATATAATCATGACCTGGACTGGCTAGAAGGCCAAGAATACTAGGGAAAAAATTAAAGAAAACAAGGAAGGCTCAACCTGGTAAAGACCATCAGCTTACTGCTATGGCTTAAGTGTTTGTTTCCCCCCAGTTCCTATGTTGAAATCTTAACCCTCACAATGATGACATTAGGAGGCAGGGCCTTTGGGAGGTCATCAGGTCATGGGGCAGAGCCCTCCTCAATGAGATGAGTGCCCTTATATAAACAACCCCCAAGAGCTCACTCGCCCCTTCCACCCATGTGAGGACGCAATAAGAAGATGCCATCTATGAGAAAGCAGGCCCTCCCAGACATCAATTCGGCCTTGAGTTTGAACTTCCCAGCCTCTGGAACTGTGAGAAATACATTTCTGTTGTTTATAAGCTACCCTGTTCATGCTATTTTGTTCTAACTGCCAGAATGGACTAAGACACTTACTTGATGACATAAAGAATGTACAGAATGTCTGCTTGGTCCTGTAGGTTCGAACAATCTTTTAGCTGCTCAACCAGCTTCTCACAGTCCACGTCACCATGGTCATCTCTGGGCCACTGGAAGTCACTTTCAGGAACCTGCTCATGCAACAGCCAAAAAGCAGGAAGATGGGCTAGGCGTGGAACTTTCGGAAGACCAAGAAGTGAAACGCCAATCTGGCCTCGGAACTCTATTGCTGTGCTGTGCTCCAGTTTTCAATGACTTTTTTGTACCTTTTTATTTATAGGCTTTTATGATTTTTGATCAGTGGATCACCGTGCTGGTCAACATCTGCAAGACACTGGACTGAACTGGTTAAAATATATGTGAGTTTTATTTATGGAAGGTTCATAGACAAGCAAAACTAACCTCCGGTGTTAGGAATCATGACAGCAGTTATCTCTGGACCAGAAAAGGAGAAAGAGATGAGAGGGGGGTCGCAGAAGGTGGTCACTGATCCAGGTATACTGGTTCGGTGATCATTTACTGAGCTGAAAGTGTGAAGGATATGCTATCCCCAAATATGCCAGGTTGGTATATTGACTATTTAGAGTTGAAAACATTGGAAAAATTGTAGTTTCAGGAAGGGGTAGCTGACCTGTCTCTTTCTGCAGGCAGCAAGCCATAAAGATGCCTCTGGGAGGGGGGCACCCCCAGGGCACGAAAATAGCCCATATCACTAGAGCCTGGGAACTGGGGGTGGGTGGCAATGGACCTGTATAAACACACTTACCTAAGGAACGCTTATCTTCCACTAGTTTTACATGTCCCCATATATCTCCAAGTAACTGCCTCTAGCCAGATTTTTCTTGTCCTGTCTAGCTTCTCAAATTTATCACTTTTTGTTTAAAAAGTATGAAAGCATCTTGCTTGGACCACTTCTTCAGACCTCATGCTCTTGTGAAGATCCCCATGTACCCAGAAAACAAATCACCTTTGTAATGCTTTTTCTTGTTAACCTGCCTGGTGTCAAGCTGGCTTTCTAGATGGAGCTGAAAAGCCCTCACAACAGCTAAGGAGGGGTTGGAGGTGACCTGTCGCTCCTCTGTTCCTGCTTTCTGCACCATGCTGCATATATGGTATAGTTATTTGGAAGCAAAACAAACACAAAAAGTATGTTTTAAACAACCTAAAATTGAAATCGGGGTAGTATCTCCTCCAACAGGAACTAAGTCTATTTGTGTGGGGTAGAATCAGGGAAGGGTCCTGGATAAAATAACAAACTGTGGGAATCCATGGAACACCCTGAGATTTTATTCTCCTGAGGAATCTTAAATTTTTTTAATGTCCATCTTTTTCCTGCAGTTTCCTAAGGAATCTTTTACTGGTTTTTCTTACATAAAGAGCATTAGGGGCTGGGCGCAGAGGTTCGCACCTATAATCCCAGCGCTTTGGGAGGCTAAGGCAAGAGGATTGCTTGAGCCCAGGAATTCCAGACCAGTCTGGGCAACATAGTGAAACCCTGTCTCTATAAAAAATACAAAAATTAGCCGGGCATGGTGGTGCATGCTGGCATTACCAGCTATTTGGGAGGCTGAGGTGGGAGGATCGCCTGAGCCTGGAGGTTGAGGCTGCAGTGAGCTATGATCACACCACTGAACTCTAGCCTGGGTAACAGAGCGAGACCCTAAGAAAAATTTTAAAAAGGCCATTAGGAACAAAGAGTCCTATACCTTGTTCCACAGGTAGTCCCACCTTGGCCGGCGACAGTTAGGCAGGGCTAGATAGTGAGCGATTTCCTCTAGTGACTACATAGACTCTGATGAGGAGGCAGCAAGGCAGTAGCCTTTTTTTCCTATAGGCAAAACGTAAAGGTCTGCATCAAATTTAGTGTACATATTGATGCAAGTTGGATTCCAGACAATGAAGTGATTGGGTTCACATCCAAGCCCAGAGGTTCTAAACCTAAAGGTCCCAGATAACAAGAAATATGCTCTTTCTTTTGAGCTTAACTATTTGAAAGAGTTGGAGGACTAATCCCGCATTGTAGGACACCATACTTTTTCAAAAAGCTATTCCATATACTTTACCTTTTCTAGGAGTGGCTGAGGAGAATCGACAAGATTCAGTGATTTACGGTGGGCACTTAGAACTTTAGTCGGCAAAGTCATGGAAACAACTGGAAAACAAAATAGAGTTCTGAGAAGGAAGAACAATAAAATACTTTTTTCTTTTTTTTGTTTTTTGAGATGGAGTCTTGCTCTGTCACCCAGGCTGGAGTGCAGTGGCGTGATCTCAACTCACTGCAACCTCTGCCTCCCAGGTTCAAGTGATTCTCCTGCCTCAGGCTCCCGAGTAGCTGGTACTACTGGCATGTGCCACCACGCCCGGCTAATTTTGTATTTTTAGTAGAGATGAGGTTTCTCTATGTTGGTCAGGCTGGTCTCAAACTCCCGACCTCAGGTGATCCACCCGCCTCGGCCTCCCAAAGTGCTGGGATTACAGGCATGCGCCACCATGCCTGGCCTAATTTTTTTATTTTTAAGAGAGATGGGGTTTCACCATGTTGGTCAGGCTGGTCTTAAACTCCTGACCTCAGGTGATCCACCCATCTCGGCCTCTCAAAGTGCTAGGATTACAGGCATGAGCCACTGTGCCCGGCCAATACTTCTTTTGAGAAGTATGGCGGCTGCTCCTTATTTAACACAAACCAACCAAAGGAAATCACTTAGTTTCAGTAAGAATTTATCATGTAGCCACCTCATGTGCGAAATCTGGGAATAAGAAGTGAGCGGGGAACAGATCTTGCTTTGAGAATTGGATTTTGCTTTTCCCTCCTGGAATTCAGGGAAAATGATATAACGTCCTAGGCCTGGAAAGAGACTCAGAAGTAATTGTGCCTGAACTCTTTTTCTTTCAGATGAGGAAACTGAGAGACCCAGAGAGGGTAGACCATTTGTCTAAGGTCACTGGGGCTCCCATAATCAAGGTGTTTGGGCTTCCGGTCCAGTATGCACTTTACTCCACCACTGCTGGGTGGTAGGGCTTGTTTTTCAACCACCTCTGGATATGATCATTATCGATATTTATTCATTAAGCCCTTTCTGTCCTCCAGGCTATAGCATGCTATCTCAGGAGAATAGGAAGTTTTCAAGGTAAAGATGATGCATATTTAAATGGCACTTATAGACCTCCAGGTTATACTGGTGAATTGAAAACACGTTGTAATTTTACTTCCTTCCAACCCTCCACTAACATTACAGAAAATATATACAGTTATGTGTTGTTTAATGACAGGGATACATTCTGAGAAATATGTTGTTAAGCAATTTCCTCGCTGCATGAACATCAGAGTATACTTACAGAAGCCTAGATGGTGCAGCCTACTACACACCTAGGTTGGATCATAGAGGCGATTGCTCCTAGGCTACAAATCTGCACGTATGTTCCTATACTCAATACGGTAGGTAATTCTAACACAATGGTAAGTATTTGTGTGTCTAAACATAGAAAAGGTACGGTAGAAATACGGTATAGGCCAGGCATGGTGGCTCACGCCTGTAATCCCAGCACTTTGGGAAGCTGAGGTGACAAGATTGCTTGAGCTCAGGAGTTCAAGACAGGCCTAGGCAACATAGTGAGACGTCAACTCTACTAAAATTAAAAAAAAAAAAAAAGGGGGCTGGGTGTGGTGGCTCATGGCTGTAGTCCCAGCTACTGCTGGTGGGGGCTGAGGCAGAAGGATTGCTTGAGCCCAGAAGGTTGAGGCTGCAGTAAGCCCCAGTCGTGCCACTGCACTCCAGCCTGGGTGACAGAGCAAAACTCTGTCTCAAAAAAAAAAAATGTGGTATATAAGATGAAAAATGGTTTATCTCTATAGGGCCCTTGCCATGAATGAAGCTTGCAGGGCTGGAAGTTTGCTCTGGGTGAGTGGTGAGTGAATGTGAAGGCCTAGGGCATGACTCTATACTGCTGTAGACTTCATAAAGACTCTACACTCAAGCTGCACTAAATTTATCAGCATTTTCTTTCTTTAATAAATTAATCTCAGCTTACTGTAACTTTTTTACTTTATCAACTTTAATTTTTTAAAATTTGACTTTTGTAATTACAGCTTAAAACAGATTGCACGGCTGTACAAAGATATTTTCTTTCTTTATATCCTTATTCTATAAGCTTTGTTCAATTTAATAGTTTATTTATTTTACATTTTAAACTTTATTTTTAAAAATGAAGACACAGGCTAGGTGCAGTGGCTCACGCCTGTAATCCCAGCACTTTGGGAGGCCGAGGCGGGTAGATCACAAGGTCAGGAGATCGAGACCATCCTGGCTAACATGGTGAAACCCCATCTCTATCAAAAATACAAAAAATTAGCTGGGTGTGATGGCAGGTGCCTGTAGTCACAGCTACTTGGAAGGCTGAGGCAGGAGAATCGCTTCAACCCAGGAGGCAGAGGTTGCAGTGAGCCGAGATTGTGCCACTGCACTCCAGCCTGGGTAACAGAGTGAGACTCTGTCTCAGGGAAAAAAAAAAAGACACAAACACATACATTAGCCTAGGCCTATACAGGGCCAGGATCATCAATCTCACTATCTTCCACCTCCACAGCTTGTCCCATTGGAAGGTCTTCAGGGGCAGTAACATACATGGAGCTGTCATCTCCTAAGATAACAATGCCTTCTCCTATAATCCCTCATGAAGAACCTATCTGCGGCTGTTTTACAGTTAACTTTTTTTAATAAGTAGAGGAGTATACTCTAAAATAATGATAAAAGTATAGTACAGTACATACACAAACCAGCAACGTAGTTATGTATTGTCATTATCAAGTACTATGTGCTATACATAATTATATGTGTTTAACTTTTATACGATGGGCAGTGCAGGACATTTGTTGATACTGGCATTGCCACAAACATATGAGCAGTGCATTGTGCTACAACATCACTACAGCTACGATGTCACTAGGTGACAGAAAAGTTTCAGCTCCATTATAATCTTAGAAGACCACCACCATATATACGGTCTGCCATTGACCAAAACATTGTTAGGTGGTGCATGACTGTATATATATTTAAAAAAAAAAAAAAAGACAAATCCTTGAGAATGAAGAAAAGCAAGAGAGAAGATGACAGAAACAGAATTCAGAAGTGGGAAAGCTGATGGATGAAAGATAGGTGATTTAGCTGATACAAGGCCATAATTCTCAAGTTTGCAGTAGAGAAATCTGAGAGCTTGTCAGTTACACCCGAGGGTCCTCAGAAGTTTCTGGAGCCTGCTGCACCACGTGGTTCTGGAACTGAGGTCTAGAAGGGGTGTCCAAAACAAGGAAGGCTGGGGAGAAGCTGTTTGAGAAACAGTGGAGCCCCCTGGACACCCTCCTTCAACGACACCCAGCTTGATGACCACCTCACTCACTCTGACAGAAGGCTGGAGTAGAAGAGGGTAGAAGAGGAAGGGGCTTGAAGAGAGGGAGGCTGCTGACTAGCACATCTGAAGGCCTGGATACATTCCTTAAGGGAATTATAAGTAACTATATAGCTCCAGGCAACTAGACCCTAACGCTTGAAACAGGAAATCCACTCGGAGATTGTAGAGTATCTCTGGGAAATAAAATAACTCTGAGTCAACAAGCCCCACTCATGGGCTTGGAGATTCTCATGCATGACCAGGTAAGTGAGGAGTTAGCAGGGCACTGGAAGAAGGACTCTCATGTGGAAGACAGAAACCTAAGCAAGCCAGAAAAAGTGACTTGGGGGAATGGAAACCATTCAAAGAGAAAAAAAGGGTAAATACAAACCGAAACAAAAAGGTCTGCCATTAATATTCTTAGAATAATAACAAATCGCCAGGCACAGTAGCTCATGCCTGTAATCCCTGCACTTTGGGAAGCCAAGGCAGGCAAGATTGTTTGAGGCCAAATTTTGAGACTAGCCTGGGCAACATGGCGAAACCCTGTCTCTACAGAAATAAAAATAAAAATTAGTTGGGTGTGGTGGCACGCACTTGTGGTCCCAGCTACTCAGGAGGTTGAGGCAGGAGGATCACTTGGGCCTGGGAGGTGAAGGCTGCAGTAAGTCGTAATTGCACCACTACACTTTAGCCTGGGTGACAGAGGAAGACCCTTTTTTTTCCTCTGTCTCTCAAAACAAGAAATTATACTGTATTTTTATTATTTTTTTTGAGACAGAGTCTCGCTCTTTCGCCCAGGCTGCAGTGAGCTGACATGATCATGGCTCATAGCAGCCTCAACCTCCTGGACTCATGCGATCCTCCCACCTCAGCCTCCCAAGTACCTGGGATCACAGGCATGCACCACCACGCCTGGCTAATTTTTTTGTTGAGACAGTGCCTTGCTATGTTGCCCAGGCTGGTCTGAAACTCTTGGACTCAAGCGATTTGCCTGTCTTGGCCTCCCAAAGTGCTGGGATTATAGGCGTGAGCCACTGCATCCCGCCAAGAAATTATATTGTAAACGTGAAACAAAAACAGATACAAATTCGGGAAAAAAGATTTAAAACATGATAGCAAAAGTGGCTCAATTGAGGGGGTAGAACAAAAAGTTAAGACAGTGGCTCTCAGGACAGACAGAGAAATGGAAAACAGAGGGAAAAAAATGATTAACTCTTCTCCAGGAAGTCAACTTTGGAATCACAGAAACACCAGAAAGAGAGAACAGAAAAAATGTAGGGAAGGAAATAAGTCGAGAAACTTTTCAGGTAAACTTTACAGGACTGAAGAACATAAATTTCCAGATTGGAAAGGCCTACTGTGTATCCAATACAATGAATGAAAGCACACCCAGATAGAGATTAAGGTGTAGCACTGAAATGTCAGAAGCTCAGAAGCTGGGTGCAGAGAAGATCCTAAACACTTTCAAAGAGAAAAATAGCTCATATTCGAAGTATCAAAAATCAGAATGAGCCATGTGTGGTGGCTCACACCTGTAATCCCAGCACTTTGGGAGGCCCAGGAGGGCAGATCACCTGAGGTCAGGAGTTCAAGACCAGTCTGGCCAAAAGGGCAAAACCCCGTCTCTACAAAAAATACAAAAATTAGCTGGGTGTGGTGGTGGATGCCTGTAATCCCAGCTACTTGGGAGGCTGAGGCAGGAGAATTGCTTGAACCTGGGAGGCGGAGGGTGCAGTGAGCTGAGATTGTACCACTATACTCCAGCCTGGGCGGCAGAGTGAGACTCTTGTCTCAAAAAAAAAAAAAAAAGAAAAGAAAGAAAAAAGAAAAAACCAGAATGGGTTTAGATTTCTGGTATGGTTTGGATGTCCCACTCAAATCTCATGTTGAAATGTAATCCCCAGTCTTGGAGATGGGGCCTAGGGGAAGGTGTCTGGATCGTGGGGGTGGGTCCCTCATGAATGGCTTGGGCCATCCCCTTGGTGATAAGTGAGCTCTCACTCTTGAGTTCACAAGATATCTGAGGTCTGGTTGTTTAAAAGTGTGCAGCCCCTCCCCTGCCACTCTCTCTTTTGTTCCTACTGTCACCATGTCAAGTGTCTGCTCCCCCTTTGTCTTCCGCCATGATTAGAAGCTTCCTGAGGCCTCCCTGGAAGCCGAGTAGATGCCAGCATCATGCTTCCTGTACAGCCTACAGAACCTTGGGCCAGTTAAACTTCTTTTCTTTATAAATTACCTAGCCTCAGGTATTTCTTTATGGCATTGCTAGAATAGTCTTTTTTTTTTTTTTTTTGAGACAGAGTCTTGTTCTGTTACTCAGGCTGGAGTGCAGTCGTGTGATCACAGCTCACTGTGGCCTCAACCTCCCTCAGCTCAAGTGATCCTCCTGCCTCATACTCCCAGGTAGCTGGGACTACAGGCATGTGCCACCATGCCTGGCTATTTTTTCTATTTTTTGTAGAGACAGGGTCTCACTATGTTGCCCAGGTCTCAAATTCCTGGACTCAAGCGATCTTCCTGCCTCAGCTTCCCAGAGTGCTCAGATTATAGGCATGAGCCACTGTGTCTAGCCAGGTTTATATTTCTCAATAGCAACACTGATACACTGATAGCAGGAAGACAATGAAATAGTACTTTCAAAAATCTGAAAAAAAAAAAAAAAGTATTTTCTTTTTTGAGATTGAGTCTTGCTCTGTCGCCCAGGCTAGAGTGCAGTGGCACAATCTCAGCTCACTGCAACCTCTGCCTTCTGGGTTCAAGCAATTCTCTTGCCTCAGCCTCCGGAGTAGCTGGGATTACAGGTGCAGGCCACCACACCTGGCTCACTTTTATATTTTTAGTAGGGACAGTGCTTCACCATGTTGGCCAGGCTGGTCTTGAACTCCTGACCTCAGGTGATCTGCCCACCTCAGCCTCCCGAAGTGCTGAGATTACAGGCATGAGCCATCACAGCTGGCCAAAAACATATATTTTCAATCTAGAATTCTATACCCAGCCAAACTCTCAAATGGGTCTGGAACATCTGTAGACAGTTTTAAAATTGCAAGCTTTCAACAATTTTACCCAGCGTGCACTGTTTCTCAGGAAACTACTGCATGTCCTCTATCAAAATAAGGGTGAACCAAGAAAGAAGAGTTGAGATACAGAACACAGGAGAGCCATCCTAGGAGACAAGTCAAGGAACTCTCTAGGGAAGATCCTGGGGTAAAAAGCACCTCAGACACAGAGGGCAACTAAGCCAGAAGGGGGGCAGTGGGCAGTGTAGTTCAAAAACGAGCAAGTTGAGAGCTGTCACCATCATACCCTCTTCCGCTACAGCAGTTTTTTTTTTTTAAACCTACTGAAACTTTCTAGAATGCGCTACACCAAAACAGAATACATTGAGAAAGGAGAACACACCAGATTCAGGAACCAGGGAATCCAACTAAAGAGACAAACCAGGGAAATTCCCAGGATGGCAGATACACAACAGGCCTAGATCACAGTCAGCCCAGACAGAAGGAGTCTCATGGGCTCTAAGAAAGGCAGTGGAATTGAGAGATTCACTGATACAGCTGAGCCTGTGGAAGTTTGTATTGCGAGGCCACTGGAAGATGTAGAAAGAAAGCAAAGCAAATGAAAAGCTAGGGCAACTTTACCTTACGAGAAAACAAAGAGTAAAAATGGGCATATAATCAGAGTATACTATAATGCTCAGTTGCAAGTCATATTTGCATAAATACAATGAGATAAAGAGTGAATACTGATTGAACTAAACTTTAACCCCTTGGTGGATGAGGAGGAGTGAAGCAGAGGAGTGGCGATTTTAGACAGCCAGATCCTTACTCACATAATAGAAAGTCAATAGGTACCGAATCAAGTCAATGCATGCGAAGACAGAAGTATCCTCATGTTATCTGAGAAATATGGAGATATGCATGTACCAGAAGAAAGAGCTGAAAGAGTTGAAAGTGGTTACTTCTAAGTAGAAAGACATTGGAGGGGGGTATTTTGTTGTCTTCTAGGATTCTTTGGCTTTTAAATTATGTCTCTGCATTACTTTGATAAAAGAAGGTATTTTAACAGGCAGAAAAGCGTTAATAACATACATGGAACTTCCAAACCCTTTGCTTTTGCCATCACAGAAAGTATGTCCCGCGTGGAGTGGATAGCACTGAAGACATGGCGGTCTTCTGTGTTCTTACGAAGAGGAGGCAGATAGCACCTCAACGATGTGCTTTGCAGAAGGTGGTTGATATACTGGTCAAGTTCGTCTTGGCTTTCTGTATTTGGACAAGCAAGAAAAAGAGCCAGTGAAACCAAGCTGCAGAAATATGACTGCACAATAGTGACCGTGGGTAGCAAGTGGCACTGAGTAGGCTTAGCCGACAACACTGAGACATCGATATTTGCACTCCCACTCACCCCCGAAGAGTAAGAGGAGATTTACAGAGATAATATATACGTGTAGAAATTTATTGTTTGGAGAAACTTCATCCAAGGAAAAAAAAAAAAACAACTTCAGGTCAAGATAGTGTTTACTTCTCATCCTCCCAAGATAAACTGAATAATATATAAGACAACCTGAAGGATAGCAGCCGAAATCTGGGCTTTTTAATTTGTCATGAGTGAGCTAAGCCTTATGGAACTCCCAGCCCTAATTCCAACTACTATCTAAAAGTGAAAAACAGATCACCCCAAAACCTTATTCAGACTGAGAAATGTTATATACATAGGGTTTCATCACTCATATCCCACCAAACCTAGATCATTCTACCACTCCTTTGAAAATTCAAGCAGTATGTTTTTGTCTTCAGAATGTATTCTGTGCAAAGTCCCCATTCCTGGCCAGCCATGGTGGCTCATGCCTGTAACCCCAACACTTTGGGAGGCTGAGGCAGGCTGATCAATTGAGCCCAGGAGTTCAAGACCAGCGAGGACAATATAAGGAGACCCCATCTCTATAAAATACAAAACAATTAGCTGGGTGTGGTGGTGCTTCCCTGTAGGTGTATAGTCTTAGCCAGTTCGGAGGCTGAGGTGGAAGGATCACCTGAGCCCACCCAGGAGGTCGAGGCTGCAGTGAGCCATGATCATGCCACTGCATTCCAGCCTGGGCAACAGAGCCAGACCCCGTCTCAAAAACAAACAACAACAACAACAAAAAAAAAAAAAAAAAAAAAAAAAAAGAGTGAGTGAGAAGAACAAAAAAAGGAAAAAGAAAAAAAGTCCCCATTCCTGAAACACTTTGTCCTTCTAGGTTTAAAAATGTCCCACTTTTAAGGACATCATTTGCATTTTAGGTTTTTAAACTGGCATTTTATTCATTTTAATATATGGAAGTTTCGGAAGCCTCTTTTTTGTTTTTCCTTGTTTTTAATTACAATTGTCTGTATTTGAGTCTTGGGGCAATTTTATCACAATGTTAAAGTTTAAATAAATTTAGCAAACTGCCCACAAAAGCATTCCAAGCCGTACCTTGATTACAGGTGTCTTCCCGATATCCTCCCAAATCTGAATCACTATCGGGACTAAAAGTCCCTTCGCTGTCATAGTCAAACAACTTCTCATCACAGTCTGGATCCAGGAAAGTCAGATATGTGTAGAACGATGTGGTGAGAAATTCCGAAAGGTTCCCTAATTTTACTCTGCCAAGAAGACACTGTGTTAGGGACATGGGTAGTGTGGACAAACTTCCACTATGCATCACTCGGAGATTTCTGCACAACCACGTGGTGCTTCTGCCAGAATCAATACATATATTACTCTGCAGATTGCCCGATATAAGCGGTCAGCCAACACATTCAAACAAAAATTCAATAACAAGTATGAAGTGAACGTGCACAGCATATTAAAAGCCAAATGAATCACACTGACTTCTTACTCCCAACCCAACACAAATAAGACTATTTTACTGAACCAACCAAGACTGTGACAAAATATATTGAGCAAACTACTTTTAAACAGAACCCACCCATGTTTTTGTTTTGTTGTTTTCCCCTAAAATGACTGGACCAGAAGCCACGATTCTCTGGGCACACTCGTTCTATTATTTATGAGTCCCTACCACGAAACACTGTCACACAGGGACAGGAGTGCTATGATGGAAGAGGCAAGGTTCCCTCTAGAAGGAATTCAATGCGGAAGCTGTCCCCAGACTAGAGCAGAAGCCCTGAGTGGCCCTCTCACTTTAGGCTGGGCACAGTTCCACTGAAACCTGGAAGCTGGGCTTGGTAGCCTGGGGTCTGAGGTTCTGCAGGTTCAACCCCACATGATGGGAGCTATTTCCACCCTACAGAAAACAGTCTTAAAAGGTTACACCAGAGGCAGCAGAAAGCAACAGATCCCTCCCTCAGAGTTACCAGCACCAGACTGGGATTTAGTGAACCAACCCAAATGCCCACCAATGATAGACTGGATAAAGAAATTGTGGCACATATACACCATGGAATACTATGCAGCCATAACAAATGATGAGTTCATGTTCTTTGCAGGGATATGGATGAAGCTGAAAACCATCATTCTCAGCAAACTGACACAAGAACAGAAAACCAAACACTGCATATTCTCACTCATAAGTTGGTGTTGAACAATGAGAACACATGGACACAGGGAGGGGAACATCACACACCTCGGCCTGTAGGGGGGTGGGGGTCTAAGGGAGGGATAGCCTTAGGAGAAATACCTAATGTAGATGACAGGGGAATGAATGCAGCAAACCACCATGGCACCTGTATACCTATGTAACAAACCTGCACATTCTGCACAGGTACCCCAGAACTTGAAGTTAAAAAAAAAAAAAGTCTGAGAAACGTTTAGAGAGTCAATTGAGGCATATGCAATGCAAGAGTATCAGAGGTGCCGGAGCTTCAGTCTCAAAAGGGCTATCACCAGAATGATGGCCTGAGGGAAAGAAAAGCCTTCCTTTAATTGAGCACCTCCCAAGTGGATCTAGGGGGCATGTAGGGTGAGTTCAGCTTTTAAAAATCCCTCAGAAATAGGCTGGGCATGGTGGCTTATGCTTGTTATCCCAGCAATTTGGGAGGTGGAGGTGGGCGGATCACCTGAGCTCAGGAGTTTGAGACCAGCCTGGCCAACATGGTGAAACCCCGTCTCTACTAAAAATTCAAAAATTAGCTGGGCATGGTGATGGGCACCTGTAATCCCAGCTATGTGGGAGGCCAAGGCAGGAGAACTGCTTCAACCCAGGAGGCGGAGGTTGCAGCGAGCCGAGATCATGCCACTGCACTCCAGCCTGGGTGACAGAGTGAGACTCTGTCTCAAAAGAAAAAAAAAACCCTCAGAAACAGAGGAAAAGCCAAAGCTGGGATTCAACATTATCAAGAATTTAATTATCTTTGCAATATAGTTTGTATTTTATAATATAATGCTGTATTACACAGGTATAACTTCTATATGTAATCCATAAATGATATACTAGATTATAACTATATTAATTTTATAATTTATTAATTGTAAAGCTCTTAATGATCAAGAACTGAGCAGAAGTAGCCTAGGCGTTCCAGTCTCTCCTAAGGCTCTCTGAATCATCTGCCATGGTCTAGAACCAAGGGGCCCTCCTGACACCATGAAGCCGTCATCCAGCTCACACCAGGGCTTAGAGGCCAGGTTCTGGGCCCTCATCTAGCTCAGAAGAGGGCTTAGAGGCCGGGTTCTGGGTTCATGCAGAGCCGCTGCACCTATTCCTCTTCTGCCCCTGGCTCTCTGAGTCTACAGCTCCTTGTCTATGAAATGGGAATGCCCCCAAGTCAGAAAGTGAAGCCTCAATGAGACAACACATTGCATACACTGCCAGTGCTCAGTGAACTGCAGACAGTATCCTTTTTACAATGGTTAGCTCTGAACAAAAGAATTTATTTTGCGGCCGGGCATGGTGGCTCACACCTGTAATCTTAGCACTTTGGGAGGCCGAGGGACGTGGATCACTTGAGGTCAGGAGTTTGAGACCAGCCTGGCCAACAGGGTGAAACCCCATCTCTACTAAAAATACAAAATCAGCCAGGTGTGGTGGTACATGCCTGTGATCCCAGCTATTTGGAAGGCTGAGGCAGGAGAACTGCTTGAACCTGGGAGGTGGAGGTTGCAGTGAGCCGAGATCATACCACTGCACTCTAGCCTGGGCAACAAGAGTGAAATTCCATCTCAAAAAAAGGGAAAAAAAAGAATTTATTTTGCAAAATGGTTAATGATAGGCCTTTGGTATTCTCTGTCCATTACGATGCCATGCACCAGGTGGTAACTGAAGTGAATTGGAGGTAAAATGTGCAGAAGCGGATGCAGATTGCTGGTATGGCATTAGTCCTGGAAGTGTACATGGCAAAACACTGGGGACAGTCTCATAAGAAAGGCCAGGAGAAGCTTGGATCAAGGGTGGTTTCAAGTCTACAGCAAAACCCGCAACAAGCTCTGTGGGCAGAGAGACCAACCTCAGCAGATTCTTCAAATCTCTGGAGGCCAGGGTTAGAAATAATAGGGACTTAAGCTTGGGGACATCATATGAAATGAGCCAGTCATAAAATGATAAATAGTGTATGATGCCACTTATTCGAGCTATCAGGAGCAGTCAAACTCATGGAGACAGAAGGCTGGTGGTTGCTAGGGGCTGGGAGGAGGGAAATAGAGTTGCTATTAATGGGTCCACGGTTTCACTTGTTGCAAGATGAAGAGTTCTGGAGACTGGCTGCACAACAATGTGAATGTACTTAACACTACTGAACTGTACACTTACGAATCGTTAAGGTAATGTTACAGGTAAATTACCATAATTTTAAAAAATGACAGTGATTGGTGGGGGAGAGATCCGAGATGGCCAATTAACAACAGCTCAGGATTGCAGCTCCCAGTGAAAGTGCAGAGAGCGACTGGACGCCACAATTTCAGACAAATTTCTGTTGCCCACAAACTGGGAGATTCCCGGCGGAGGAGCCACACAGGTCGCCAGTGCGACTCTTTTGGCCGGTGCGGCGCAGCACTTCTCAGTGCAGAGTATACGCTACTGGGTTCCCTTTGAGTCGGGCTCGGCTGGTCCCATCCCCACAGGGAGAACAGCAATTGGAAGCGCTGAGGACTGAGAGTTTCACAGTAAGCACAGCTGAACCCGGGAAGGCCTAGCTCTGTGGGGAAGGGGCATCCGCTGAAGGAAAACTAAGAAACAGAAAAAACTTCATCACCAACAAGCCGGACGTCCACTCAGACCCAATCTGAAAGTCGGCAATTACGAAGACGACAGGTGGATAAATCCACAAAAATGGGAAGAAACCAGTGCAAAAAGGCTGAGAACACCC
>CAUYLG010075005.1:0-79473 GCA_963573385.1 Cacajao melanocephalus
TCTTGCTTGTTCTCAACAAATTTTATTTTTCCTTCACTGATGAAGCTTAGTTTGGCTGGATATGAAATTCTGGGTTGAAAGTTCTTTTCTTTAAGGATGTTGAATGTTGGCCCCCACTCTCTTCTGGCTTGTAGGGTTTCTCCTCTTCAACTTTTTAATCAGCTCTTTTAACATTTTCCCTGGGTTTCACTCCTGCTGTTACAAGGATTAATAATATGATAAAACATTTATTCCAAAGGTTAAAAAAAGTCAACATTTTCTTCAGATGCAACATGATTTTGTACTCTTGTCTTTTTTGTATGTCTGAATTGTGACCAGCAAACTTCCCATGCTGTTAGTAAGAGCCACTAAGTTAGTAAGAGTAATTAAAAGGTCAGAGGTGAGAAAAGTTTCCTAAATCTACTTAATCTTTGAGGGCCCTGGTACCTGGGTGATTACTTCTATCTTATCTTACCTGAGGCGTGGGTCTGGAGAGTTACTTCAGACCCCCAATAAATTTATTTGACCCAAGATGGATCTTGATACAAGGAATATAAGGGTGTCTTTATTATCTTGACTTGCTCCAGGTTTCAGGAGAAGCCTGGGTAAGGCTCTTAATGAATAAATATTTCATTTCTGGCTTTGGTGTCTGGGCATCAATTTCCCCAGGTTTAATTATTAACTTAATATTAGTGCTAATGCTGTGGAAGTTTGCCTGTACAACTGGTATGCTATGGAGGCCTGTCTGTGTGATTGTCAGGAAAAACTGGTCTGCTACATTACCTCTTGTATTTTTTGTTTTGTTTTGTTCGTTTGTTTTGAGACAGACTCTCACTCTGTTGCCTAGGCTGGAGTGCAGTTGTGCAATCATGACTCACTGTAACCTCTGCTTCCCAGTTGAAGTGACGCTCCCACCTCAGCCTCCTGAGTAGCTGGGATTACAGTTGTGCACCACCGCACCTGGGTAATTTTTGCCTTTTTTAGTAGAGACAGGATTTCACCATGTTGGCCATGCTGGTCTCAAACTCCTGCCCTTGCCAGGCACGGTGACTCATACCTATAATCCTGGCACTTTGGGAGGCCAAGGCAGGCAGACCACAAGGTCAGGAGTTTGAGACCAGCCTGGCCAATGTGGTGAAATGCCGTTTCCACTAAAAATACAAAAAGAATTAGTTGGGCATGATGGTGCACACCTGTAATTCCAGCTACTCAGGAGACTGAGGCAGGATAATTGCTTGAAACCAGGAGTCAGAGGTTGCAGGGAGCCGAGATCACACCACTGCATTCCAGCCTAGGTGACAGAGCGAGCCTCTGTCTTAAGAAAAACAAAAATTCCTGACCTCAGGTGATCCTCCTGCCTCAGCCTCCCAAAGTGCTGGGATTATGCACAGGTGTAAGCCACTGTGTCCAGCCACCTCTTATATTTTCATCAATATGTAAGTGCGTTGTAATCAAAGTATTCTGGTACTCATAGTAGTTTATTCCATATGTGTTTGGCTTTTTTATTTTTTTTATTTTTATTTATTTATTTTTTTATTGAATTTTAGGTTTTGGGATACATGTGAAGAACATGCAAGATTGTTGCATATGTACACACAAGGCAGTGTGATTTGCTGCCTTCCTCCCCATCACCTATAACTGGCATTTCTCCCCACATTATCTCTCCCCAACTACCCACCCCCCACTGTCCCTACCCTACTTCCCCCTGACAGACCCCAGTGTGTGATGCTCCCCTCCCTGTGTCCATGTGTTCTCATTATTCAACACCCACCTATGAGTGGGAACATGCCGTGTTTGATTTTCTGTTCTTGTGTCAGTCTGCTGAGAATGATGGTTTCCAGGTTCATCCATGCCCCTACAAAGGACACGAACTCATTGTTCTTGATGGCTGCATAGTATTCCATGGTGTATATGTGCCACATTTTCCCATTTTCCCTGTCCAGTCTATCTATCATTGATGGGCATTTGGTTTCGTTCCAGGTCTTTGCTATTGTAAACAGTGCTGCAATGAACATTTGTGTGCATGTGTCCTTATAGTAGAACGATTTGTAATCCTTTGGATATATACCCAGTAATGGGATTGCTGGGTCAAATGGAATTTCGATTTCTAGGTCCTTGAGGAATCACCACACTGTCTTCCACAATGGTTGAACTAATTTACATTCCTACCAACAGTGTAAAAGTGTTCCTATTTTGCCACATCCTCTCCAGCATCTGTTGTCTCCCGATTTTTTAATGATTGCCATTCTAACTGGCGTGAGATGGTATCTCAATGTAGTTTTGATTTGCATTTCTCTAATGACCAGTGATGATGAGCATTTTTTTCATGTTTGTTGGCCTCACGTATGCCTTCTTTTGTAAAGTGTCTTTCATGTCCTTCGCCCACTTTTGAATGGGCTTATCTTTGTCCTCTTTTTGATGGATGTCCTGTTACACTGAGGGGGATCTGGGTTCTCTTATTGTCTTCTCCCTCATGATCAAATGAGGAGTAATCCTAACTCTAACTTTCTCTATGCACTCCAAACTTGAGAGCTCTACCTTATCCAGCAAAGAGACACCTTCCTCCCATGAACTTGTTTTGAGCACACATTTTACTACAGGAGCCCATGTAAAGCACCAACTGGCCAGATTAGGAAAACAAGGCTAATTCAGTATAAGCTGTTCATGAGAGTGCTAGAACACTCCCTGTAGGCAGGGAGCCCTGTGTCACTGGGTTTCTGCTCCCGGAGGAGAGGCCAACCTCCATAATCCTACCTGACCTAGGGCCAAGCCTGCCAGAGGCCACTGCCATCATCAACACAGGAGTTTGGACCTGGCGTGACTCCTACCTGGGCTGGTTCATCCAACCTTAGGCTACCCTGCTCCTGGGAGGTAACCTCATGATGTCAAATTTAGTGCAAACACCCAATCAGCAGTGCAGCAGAGCCCCGAACCCCTGGACTCAGCCATCCTCCTAAATAGCTGGAACTACAGGTGCAGACCAGTGTGCCAAGCTCAGCCACTGAAAGGAATCAATAGCTGTCTGGCATGTGCATCTTTTGCAGCCTTTTGTATATATCCACCTTCAAAGGTACACAACCAATCAAACTTGAGTGATTTCTGAAGCATACATTGGCAATTTGTTTCTTAAGAATCAAAAGTTTAGAGGAATCTGTGCAGAAATATTTTTATTTTTTATTTTTTTATTTTTTATTTTTTTATTTTTATTTTTTTTTAATTTTTTGAAAGAAAGAAAAAGAGAGGAAAGAAAGTGAGAGTGAAAGAAAGAAAAAAAAAGACTGTACAAGAGAAAGAAAGAGGAAGGAAAAGAGCGAGAGAGAACAGGATTCTTGTTCTACTGCCCAGGCTAGAATGCAGTCTAAAAATGGGTAGGATCCTGGGTTTTAAGAGTAGTTAAGCATCTAGCTGGGCATGGTGGCTCACACCTGTAATCCCAGCACTTTGGGAGACTGCAGCGGCCGGATCAACTGAGGTCAGGAGTTCTAGACCAGCCTGGCCAACTTGGTGAAACCCTATCTCTACTAAAAATACAAAAATTATCTGGGTATGGTGGTGTGTGCCTGTAGTCCTACCTACTCGGGAGGCTGAGGCAGGAGAATTGCTTGAACCCAGGAGGCAGAGATTGCAGTGAGCTGAGATTGTGCCACTGTACTTCAGCCTGGGCGACAGAGTGAGACTCTGTCTCTAAAAAAAAGAGAACTTAAGCATACTACTGACCCCTCCAGTTGCCCGATTCTAAAAACGTATTTTAGACTTTGAGGTTTCTTAAGCTTAACCAAGCTAAGACTCTCCAGAGTGGCATTAACTGCTAGAATGTAAGCTCCATGAGAGCAGAGATCTTCGTTTCATTCTCTGATGTATCTCAGGCACCTAGAACAGTGGCTGGCATACAGAGGGCACTCAGTAAATATTTCTTGAATGAATTCAGTGCAGTCATTGACAACATCACAGTTTGAGCACAGGATGGAAGTGACAAAACAAAATAGTGATTTATACTTAGGCACAACAGAAAGGAAGCTGTCAAAGAATTGGATTTCTTTATTTGATTTGTGCTGTTTCTAATATGGGGTCTGGTCAGCTATTTTCTCTGCAGAATTGTGTTGCAATTTCATTCTGGTCATTCCAGTGCTACCGTCTAGTTATGATTTGGGTGCTGTACCTGTGTCCCCTAGCAGTGATACTTGATGCTGCTCTGTAGAACCCTGTGCTTGGGGACAGTGCAGTGTGGGGCAGCACACGTAGCTGCCTCTGCCAGTGTACACTGACCAGTGTGGTTTACCCCTGTCTGCATTGTAGGAGTCTTCGGAGGATGTCTCAGGAGGCTTGCCCTTTCTGGTAGACCTGGCTTTAGGTCTGTCTGTGTTAGCTTGTTCCATGTTAAGAATCCTGTACAATGGACCAGAAATTACCAAAGAAGAAGAAGCCTGTCAGGATCTATTGCGGTCCAAACTTTTACAAAGGTAACAAAAAGGTTGAAGTTTAGCTAGTGTTGCCTGCAAAGGAAAAAGGACTTTATGTGGAAAACTCCTTTTGGTACACTCCCCAGGTGATTGTGCCTACTGCTTGGCAATCTCATGGGTGTTATTGTGTCTAAGAAATAAGATGAAAATTACACCACAGGCTTTCTGGCCCTTACTTTACTAAATTTAAAATTACATCTTTGAACTGCATAAGCTTTTCTCCAAAACAATTATTGTCTAGTTGAATTGAATGATCCCCAAGAGGATGGGTGGATGTGTGATAAAGCAAACACAGCAAGTGTTTATTGTACAATCTATACAGTGGGTCTGTGGACATTAACCATGTCATTCTTTCAGCTTTTCTGTACATTTAAAAGTTTTAATGATTAAATATTGGGGAGGAGCTAGATCTCCAAAGATGGGCTTTCATACAGTGCTCATTTTTCTTTAGCTTCTGGAGAAAGTTTGATGAGTAATTAACATAATGTGATCCTTCGTATGTTTGATGTATCTGCAAACATCCAATAGCTTTCCAATAATCTTGATGAGAGAGGATGTGAAGAGCCTCTTTTCTGTCTGCTCAGGTGCCAGTGGCAGGTGGAGGCCAATGGCGTGATCTCCCCTGCCCTTACTCCGAGCCCCTCTCCACTGCCTCTGACCATAGAGGAAGACAGAGAATTCACCTACCCCTCTGATGTCCTCGTGCCTCCTGTTGGAAACTACTTTGATCTGCCTCGGATCAGGCTGCCTCCAGGAATCATGATAAAGCTCAGGGAAATTTCTGGGCGTGCTAGACCTCAATTTAGACCGAGTATAAAGTATGTTGCTGTGTAGTGTTATACTTTTCCCAGTGGAAAAAAGTTTCAACAATTGAAATGGGTTTATTTCTTCTGTGGTCTAGGAAATGAACCTTTAATTTTATGTTTACTGCATGAATGTTAAAATTAACTGAGTCTAGAGGGCCCACCAGGCGGTTTTCCAGATTAGGAGTTCTCAAAATTTGGTCCTCCAGTCAGCAGCATTGGCATCACCTGGGAGCTTGTTAGTTCTTGGACCCCATTTGACACCTGTTGAATCAGAAGCTCTGAGGATGGGGCCCAGTTTAACAAGTTTCCCACGTGACTGATGCATGCTGAAGTGTGACCAAGTGCTAGGTTTATATCTAGTATGTTGACCTTCTGCTAGCAGTCAGCCTCTACTTTAGTTTCCAGAGTTTATTTAGAGACATGTGTTATTTTTGATGCCTAGAGAAATGGTGAGGAGTTCTCCAATCTAGAATGTACAGACTTACAGTTACAAATGTCTGTAGTATTCTTGCTTAAAGTCAAATCTGTTTTGCAGGCCTCTGCCCTGCCTCCTGAGGCAGGATTCAGAGAGAAAACTTTAGAGAATGTATGAAATTTAAAATGAAAAAAAAAAAAAAAAAAAAAAGAGAAAACACCATTGTTTTCAGCCTAACATCTATTTGGACTGAACACTGCAGGCTATAATACTACATAAAATTAATTAGTGGATAGATGCTGCTAAAGATTTTTTCTTAGCCTTAGCCCTCTTCCAGCTCTAATATGACTCTAACTCAAAATGTAGCAATCATAGAAAATGAAGTATCTTTACTCTTGTTTGTTTGTTTGTTTGTTTGTTTTGAGAGGGAGTCTCGCTCTGTTGTCCAGGCTGGAGTGCAGTGGCGCAATCTCGGCTCACTACAACCTCTGCCTCCTGGGTTCAAGTGATTCTCCTGCCTCAGCCTCCCGAGTAACTGGGATTACAGGCATGCACCACCACGCCTGACTAATTTTTATATTTTTAGTAGAGACAGGGTTTCTCCATGTTGGCCAGGCTGGTCTTGAACTCCTGACCTTAAGTGATTCACCCACCTCAGCCTCCCAAAGTGCTGGGATTCTAGGCTGAAGTCTCTTTACTCTTGATTTTCAGCTTTATCAGCCAAATTCAGTTTTATCAGTTAATATACTAAATTATCTGCCAACGTAAGACTCCTACAATGCCATTATTACTATTCATACCTCTTACTCTATTGTAATAAAGGAGGTATGGTGAATATTTAATATCTTTAGATTAAAGCCTAAGTTCCCCAACCTGTAAAATACAGTATTGGGCCTGGGACACAGTGGCTCATGCCTGTAATCCCAGTACTTTGAGAGGCCAAGTAAGGAGGATCACTTGAGCCCAGGCAGCCTGAGCAACATAGTGAGAAACTCCCCTAAAAGTTTTTTTCTTAAGTTAGCTAAGCATGGCAGCATGCATCTGTAGTCTCAGCTACTCAGGAGGCTGAGGCAGGAGGATCCCTTGAGCCCAGGAGTTTGAGGCTGCATTAAGCCATGACTGCTTCACTGAACTGCAGCCTGGGTGAGAGGGAGACCCTGTCTCTAGAAAAATTAAAAATGAAAATAAAATACAGTATTGAGAAGCTGAAAGCATGGCATATACCTGACTGATTTCCATTGTGATCACAGAGAAGTGATTCAGCCAGACGTGATGGAGGAAATGGTGGTATCTTGTGTTATTAAGCACTTGAACTTAGTTGATGCACTGCAGTCTCTAATAAATTTCCAGTATCAAGAAGAACATGCTGAAGAATATGATTTATTATGTAAAATTATGGGAGAGACCTTTAAGAAGCTCAATGCCATGGAGAGACAGCTGCAGGTAAATGTCTGATAACTGTTGGAAATAATTTCTTTCCTGGAAATTTAAAGAAATTTAGAATGTGATCTAATTTTTAAAAATTACTATTGTGACTAAAATTTTGAATTTTCAAACAGATTATACTTGTTTTTATTTTGCATCTATTTTAATGTATCTATTAGAGTGTTGCAGAACTAGAACAAAAATGGCAAAGTGAAGTTGATGATGCCATACAGGGGAAACTGGAGAACAACATGCCTTTCTTTTACGATTACCATTTTAATGAGGTGAGCAAGGTGTATGATTTGTCACTGGGGCATAGCCATTTAGAAAGCAAACATATATATTGTGTGTGTGTGTGTGTGTGTGTGTGTGTGTGTGTGTGTGTATTTGTAGAGGTAAAATAATGTCATTTCCTAAAATGATGCACACTCTAAAAACATACCCATTCTTTAAAAGAGGTTAAATGAAATTGATTAGATCAACATGCAATATATAAATAATTACTCATTAAATTTTTCCTTTTTTTTTTTTTTTTGAGATGGAGTCTTGCTCTGTCACCCAGAACAAGAGTGATGGCATGATCTCCGCCTCCTGGGTTCAAGCAATTCTCCTTTCTCAGCCTCCTGAGTAGCTGGGATTACAGGCACTCACCACCACACCTGGCTAATTTTATTTATTTATTTATTTATTTATTTATTTATTTATCAAGACGGAGTCTTGCTCTGTCACCCAGCCTGGAGTACAATGGTATGATCTTGGCTCACTGTAACCTTTGCCTCCTGGGTTCAAATGATTCTCTTGCCTCACCCTCCCAAGTAGCTGGGATTACAGGTATGCACTACCATGCCTGGCTAATTTTTGTACTTTTAATAGAGACAGTGTTTCACCGTGTTAACCAGGCTGGTCTCGAACTCCTGACCTCAGGCGATCCACCCGCCTCAGCCTCCCAAAGTGCTGGGATTATAGGCATGATCCACTGCACTGGGCCTTAAGTTGTTTTTTTTTTTAACTGGTTAATAGTTTTATAAAGATACATTAAGAAGTTGTCATCATGGTCAAATTTTGCTTTCAAGCCTTAAAAAACAAAAAGTAGGTAAAATTATAAACCCTGAAAGAATTCCCAGAAAGTAGTCAGTGCCATTTTTAATCATTAAAATATCAAATAAGAACTTACAAATGGGTTTCAAGCATAGAAATATGGACCAAAGGTGGTGGTTTTTCTCTGAAATTTTCTGTTAATTTTAATATATGTATAGTAAAACTTGGTTCTTACAGATCCTGCATACCACCTTTTCTTGATTTTTTTCTTCTTTAGAACAAAATGAAAGAACTAGAACTTTTGTGTTCAATGAAGGAAGTTTCCTTTGATGGAAATGATCTTGAAAACATGGTCCTATCACTGAGGTTAGTGGTATTAATAACTATTAAGGCTATTATCACCTTGATGCTCAAAACACATTGTAAAGGTCTAGTCTCTTAATAGATATATTTTTAAATGTTGTGAATTTACTAAATATTTTAGAGTTGGAACTCATTTGGTAAATTGGAAGTTTGGGTTTTAGCCTTCAAAAGTTAGCACAGGCATTCGAAACAGAAAAAGGAACCAGAAGTGGCCAAAGTTTCTAACACTGTTCCCCTTGGACGAGGAAACAGGGAAGTAAGCAATGTTGATTAGGTTACTTTTTCTTAGTTTCCCCTGTGTCTTCCCTAACTCTTTGTAATTTTTTTTAATACTATTTTTGGTAAGCTAGAGTACAACTCAATACACATTAGTCTTTCTTTATAGGGAGAAGTTCCTACAAGAAGTGAATTCTCTTATTCAAAAACCCTCACACCCACTGGCTAAAACAAAGACGTTAGTGAAGAGTTTAATGAACCGAGCTGAGCTGTTGCTGCATGTCACCATTGCAGCCCAGTCGGGCCTAACGAGAAGCATCTCTGGGACTCCTGCTGAAACACCAGGTACTGCTCAAAAATAGCCCCTAATCAACTTCTGGTCCTAGTCTGTTGATATAAGATACATCAGCTGTTTTTTGAAAAACTCACTCTTGGGTACGCCTAGAAAGGAAAATAAAAGGAAATTTTAACATACTTAATTTTGCCTTGCACTTTCTGTACAAAGCAATTGAGTGACAAAAGAAAAACAAAGAAATACTTGTATGTCATTAAATCCCTGTGGTCAACTTCTTGTTTTCTTTATTATTATTATTTTTTTGAGACTGAGTCTTGCTCTGTGTTGCCCAGGCTGGAGTGCAGTAGCGCAATCTCTGCTCACCGGCACCTCTGCCTCCCAGGTTCCAGCAATTATCCTGCCTGGGACTACAGGCGTGTGCCACCATTCCCGGCTAATTTTTATATTTCTAATAGAGATGGGGTTTCACTATGTTGACCAGGTTGGTCTCGAACTCCTGACCTCAGGTGATCCACCCGCCTCGGCCTCCCAAAGTACTAGGATTACAGGTGTGAGCCATTGCACCCGGCCCTATTTTTGTTTTCATACTAATGTATATAATTAGATTTCATAGTAACATATACAATTAGTCAACACTGTGAATCTTGTAGTATCATTTTTTCCTCTTGAAGCTGAGTTTGCATTTCATCTTTAGTAATTATGTGGTATGACTTGTGGTATTACTTCCTGGGAATTAACTTTTTCTAGGTCACATTTTATTTATTGTTGTGAGATGGAGTCTCGCTCTGTTGCCCAGGCTGGAGTGCAGTGGACAATCTCAGCTCACTGCAATCTCTGCCTCCTAGGTTCAAGCAATTCTCCTGCCTCAGCTTCCCAAGTAGGTGGCAGGCACCCACCATCACACCCAGCTAATTTTTGTGTTTTTAGTAGAGACAGGGTTTTGCCATGTTGGCCAGGCTGGTCTTGAACTCCTAACCTTAAGTGATTCACCCACCTCAGCCTCCCAAAAGTGCTGGGATTACAGGCGTGAGCCACCACACCTGGCCTAGGTCACATTTTAATTGTTAGCCTAAAAATGCATCTCTCAGGAAAATCATTGAGTCTTCTTACTTAAGACAGGATCTCTTAACACGGCACAGCCCACAAGCATTCATTCTTGACTTGAGAGATAAAGTTAAATAAACATGTTCTTAATTGAAAGAGTCCATGTTACATAGCCCCATTGGCCAATGGGCAGTAGGGAACAGGCAAACTTGTTTTCATCCCAGCTGGTCAACTAAGGCTCTTCTTACTTGGGATTTGAAGTCTAGGAGGACTCCCAGAATCTCACTCTCTAATACAGGTTCTCCCTGAGAACTTCAGAGGAAGACACAGGTTTGGGAGAGAGACATGTGCTAAGTGTGTGGTACAATCACATGCCTGCTCTAGGATGGTCTGCTCTACACATAAGCCCTTGTTAAAGGTTGTATATATAGACTTGACCACTTGGTAAGGCTGTCAATACTGTCCCAGAGGCTCTTGACCTCAGAGATAACAGTATCCTCAAAAATTATACTTTTTAAATATTTAAGCTGTGTAACCAGTCTTAAGACAGATAAAAAATGGTTTTCTCAGCTGGGCATAGTGGCTCATGCCTATAATCCCAGCACTTTGGAAGGCCAAGGCAGGAGGATCATTTAAACCAGAAGTTTAAGACGAGGCTTTGCCACATAGCAGGAGCTGGTCTCTACAAAAAAACACAAAAATCAGCCAGGCATGGTGGCACGTGCCTGTAATCCCAGCTGCTTGAGAGGCTGAGTTGGGAGGATTGCTTGAGTCTAGGAGTTCAAAGCTGCAGTAAGCCATGATTGTAGCACTTCACTTCAGCCTGGACAACAGAGCAAGACCCTGTCGCTAAATAAATAAATAAATGAAAATTTTAGAATAATAAAATAAAATGATTTTTTTCCTGTCCTTTCTCAACATCTTTTTTTCTTAGCTAGTCTTATGTATCGTTTTATCTTCTTCCATTTAAGGATTGTTTTATAAAACAGCTATTTCCCTGGACAGGGTTAAGGAGTATATCTTATAGAAAGACCCATTCAGATTCCAACTCAAGTGTGATATTTATTTCCACCAACTATGATCAAAGCAGAGGTATCATCAAATGACAATAAGTCAGCTAAATAAATCTGGGGTTAAAGCAGGGAAAAAGTCTATCTCTGAACAAAATGGATTTGGATTTACTTGAATTAAGAAATTTGGGCCGGGTGTGGTGGCTCACACCTGTAATTCCAGCACTTTGGGAGGCCAGGGTGGGCAGATCACTTGAAGTCAGGAGTTTGAGACCAGCCTGGCCAACATGGTGAAACCCCGTCTCTACTTAAAAAATGCAAAAATTAGCTAGGTATGGTGGCTCACACCTGTAATTGCAGCTACTTGGGAGGCTGAAGCAGGAGAATCACTTGAACCTGGCAGATGAAGGTTGTAGTGAGCTGAGATCACACCACTGCACTCCAGCCTGGGAGACAGAGTGAGACCCATCTCAAAAAAATAAGAAATTTAAAAATTAAGAAAAATTTGTGTTTTCTGGAAATTATTTTCTGTGCCCTCCCTTTCTTTTTAGAATGCTTACATTAAAGTGAACATTGATAGCCATGAAATTAAATGAATTTTTCAGCTTTTCTACAGAAAACCAATTTAATAAAAAATTTAAAATTTTTAAGTTAAAATAATTTTAACCTAATATTTAGGTTTAGAAATTGACAGTATGCGGCGCTAGCTAGATTGGTGGCTGAACTCTGATAGAAAGCAAAGATACACTTAGATTGTTTGGTAGTTCCGTGTTGCATTTGGCTGTTGTTGTACAGATAGCAGAAATGTCAGCCTTTTTATTCCTTTTTTTTCTAGCTTGTAAATCAGCTTCTGAAACAAAAGTGATATCTCACGCTGTCAGGCAGCCTGTTTTTCTTCGCAGCATGTCAGCTCCTTCTGACCTGGAAATGATTGGTAATGAAGATTTGGAATTTACTAGAGCAAATCAGAGGTAAATGGCTAATGGCCAGGGTTGGGTTCCCACATGCAGCTGAATGCATTCATCAAAACAAGCTCCCTAAGTGTGTTTCTTGTCTTGCCAGTCTGTTCTATGTTCCCTGTAGGCGTCGCCACGTGACCAGCCACCGCAGCAGCTCCTTTACACTCCTGCAGTCACTGGCCATCGAGGACAGCAGGGACAAGCCCACCTACAGCGTCTTGCTAGGGCAGCTATTTGCTTTCATTGGCACCAACCCTGACCAAGCTGTACGTCACGTTTTGCGTGCTCTAGATGAATAGCCCCTAACAGTATGCGGGGGGGCTTGCAGCAGTTAGCAGGAGTCAGGTGTCCCTCCTTCTTGTGCATTTCAGGTGTCCAGCAGCAGTTTTCTTTTGGCTGCACAGACAAGGTGGCGCCGGGGAAACACTCGCAAGCAGGCGCTGGTGCACATGCGGGAATTGCTGACGGCTGCCGTGCGAGTCGGGGGAGTGACGCATCTTGTGGGTCCGGTGACAATGGTCCTTCAGGGAGGACCCAGGTTAGTTGTTTCTCTTAGTTTATACTGTCCTGTCTAGAATGGTCAGAGCCATTCCAAAGATTATTCCTGGGGCCCAAACATAGGTGCTAGTATTTGTTAAATGTTTTCCTCTAAAATATTTATATAAAAGTGGCATATGATCTTGCAAAAAAACTCAACATATTAATAGAATGTAAAACTCTCGGTATTCACCTTCTCCTCCTAAATTCCTCTCTGTTCATTAAGAGCTCGTTATAGCAATCATACAGGCATAAGCAGCTGTATAATTCTCTTTGTACACATAAATGTGTATGTGTGTAAATTTTTTCAACTCAATTCAGATTATATTATACATGCCTTTCTATGACAATGACTGTTTTGCTGAGTATGTCTTAGATATCTTAGATATCTGTGTTTTTATGTCAATACATATAGGCGTGGTCTGCTTTATCTTTTTTTTTTTTTAATTTGAGACAGAGTCTTACTCTTGTCACCCAGGCTGGAGTGCAGTGGCACGATCTTGGCTCATGGCAACTTCCATCTCCCGGGTTCAAGCAATTCTCATGCCTCAGCCTCCCGAGTAGCTGGGATTACAGGCACATGCCACCACACCAGGCTATTTTATATTTCTAGTAGAGACAGGGTTTCACCATGTTGGCCAGGCTGGTCTCAAACTCCAGACCTCAGGTGATCTGCCCACCTCAGCCTCCCAAAGTGCTGGGATTCCAGGCATGAGCCACCACGCCCAGCCTTTTTTTTTTTTTTTTCCCCAAAGAAAAACAGGTTCTCGTTCTGTCACCCAGGCTGGCATGCAGTGACGTGATCATGGCTCACTGCAGCCTCAACCTCCCTAGCCTTAAGCGATCCTCCCACCTCAGCCTCCTGAGTAGCTGGGACTACAGGTGCATACCACCACGCTCAGCTAATATATTTAGTTTTTGTAGAGACGGGATCTTCCATGTTGCCCAGGCTGGTCTCGAACTTCTGGGCTCAAGGGATCCTACTGCCTCAGCCTTCCAGACTGCTGGGATTAAAGGCAAGGCATGAGCCACCACACTTGGCTGCTTTATCATTTTTAAGAGCTCATAGATATACATTATATAGATGACCTTTTCTAAAAAATTTAACTCGTTAAATTGGACACATAGGTTCATTTGTCTTTATTTCTTTTGTTTTTGTTTTATTTTTGTACTAACAATAGTGCTTCCCTCACAACCTCCTTCTACCTATATTTTTATATATTTCTGTGACTATTATTACTGAACCAATTTCTATAAATGTAATTGTAGATACTAACTCTGAAGATGGTTTTATAACTCATGTGTGAGGAATTTTCCTATGTGAATTTCCTATTGGGCTTCAAAGATCTTCAAGAAGAAATTGAAAACGCATTTCTCTACAAGCCCTGGACTGGAGCTGCTGGAAGCTGCTGTGCCTCCTGGCAGTTCTTTAAGGAATTCTAGCCAATAGGCAGAGAGTGTCCAGTGGCTGGAGGAAAATGGGTTAATTAAGTGCTGAAGTGAGTATCTTGAGAACTCTTGAGATCCTCCCACCTCGGCCTTCCAAGTAGCTGGGGCTGCAGGGTAGGTCAGATTATTCTTTGGAAACAAGTTCAAAATTTCAGTGGCTTAAAAGACAAAATTTTGTGGGGCAGAGTGGCTCACATCTATAATCCCAGCACTTAGGGAGGCCAAGGCAGGAGGATCACTGGAGGCCAGGAGTTCAAGACCAGCCTGGGCAATATAGTGAGACCCTGTATCTACAAAAAAGAAAAAAATAGCTGGGAGTGGTGATGCATGCCTGTGGTCCCAGCTACTGGGGAAGCTGAGGCAGGAGGATCGCCTGAGGCCAGGAGATTGAGGCTACAGTGAGCTATGATTGCACCACCCTACACTTTAGCCTGGGCAACAGAGCAAGACCTTGTCACAAAAAAATAAAAAGAAGAAAACAAAATTTTAGGTCTTGCTTCTGTTCATGATGGGTTCATGCTGGCTGGTGGTAATCACAGAGGAGGAAACTACCACCTTGGGTGCTGCCAGGCTCCTTGTCAGAACTCTGGCTCATTGGCCAGACTTTTCACTGCCCAGCCAACCACAGGGTGCCCAGAAAGATATAGTGAAAAGTCCCCGTGATTACCACAGCCTATTTCCACAATTTAATTTCTCCATAAAACTGGCAGCACTATTCCTTTTTCCCTTGATTATTAATGTCATTTGTCAGAAACTTGAAAAAAAAATGTAGAACATGCCAAAGAATAAAATGAAAATCAACTACAAGTACACCCTCTTAAGGTAACATCTGTTAACACTTTAGTATCTGTGTTCTAACCATAGATGTCTCCTGTAGTGCTTTTAGTAGTTGTGTAGCACTGTATTATATGCTTGAAACTTTAACAGATTCCCTATTTTTGAACATTAGGTTAGTTTTGCTTGTTTGTTTTTGCTATTACAAACAATATTATGTTGCATGTCTTTGTAGATAAATCCTGATAGTTTCAGTTCTAAACTGATATTAATTGGTATAAAATCAGCCCTATGTTTTGTTTAACATTGGGAAAGTCTTACTTTATATCAACTAGGCTTTCACCTTCTGCTAATAACTGAAGTGTGAACTCGGAAAACAGACACTTAACTAATCCGCTGGAACCTTAGTTGTCTCATTAATAAAACTGCCTTGGCTAGGCACAGTGGCTCAGGCCTGTAATCCCAGCACTTAGGGAGGCTGAGGTGATTGCTTGAGCTCAGGAGTTTGAGACCAGCCTGGGCAACATAGTGAAACATCATCTCTACTAAAAGTCAAAAAAATTAGCTGGATGTGGTGGTGTGCATCTGTGGTCCCAGCTACTTGGGAGGCAGAGGTGGGAGGATCACCTGAGTCCAAAAGGTCAAGGCTGCAGTGAGCTGTTATTGTACCACTGTACTCCAGCCTGGGTAACTGAACAAGACCCTGTCTCTGAAAAAAAAAAAAAAAGCGCTTACAGTATTCAGTGCTACTTGGGTTATTGTACTGGTTTCATGATCAGATAAGTTTGGGAAGTGTTGAATGTTCTCTGCTTGTAGAGAGAGGCCGTTCACTTTACCCTTATTAAAGGCTCTGTAAAGTCCTACAGTAGTCTGTTTTTAATTTCCTTAACCCAGGATTTCTCAGACTTTTCTGGAGTGTGAACCACTGTTTTGGAGGCACACCTCAGTCTTACATAGTTTGGGAAATACTGAGTTGGATATTCTCTAAGATCCCTTCAGTTCTGGATTCATCCAGATATGCTAGAGTTTCTCAAGAGGCCTCGCCTGCTCACATGGTCGCATTCACTGTTCTTGATATGGTTCAAGAAGCCTGAGCTTTGGTTTCTCTTTCACAGAATTGAAGAACTCACATGTGGTGGGATGGTCGAGCAGGTCCAGGAAGCCTTTGGCGAGACCATGACCTCTGTTGTGTCTTTGTGTGCTCGTTACCCCATCGCTTGTGCAAATAGCATTGGACTTTTATGTACCATACCTTACACGAGGTAAGTACAGAAAGGCCTTTTGTTGTATGTAAGTTACACTGCAGTATAGTCGATTAAGTCAAAGTATTTTTAATTTTAAAAACTGGATTTTTTGCTTTCATTATTTGGGAACTAACTAAACAAAACTTTTCTCCTGAAAGACGCCTAAGTTTCCTATGTAAATTTCTTATTATTAAGTTCCTACATGACTAAATGCAGCCATTAGGATTATATTACATTGTGAAGATATGGAGGTTCAAAGAAAAATAAAAAGTCCCTAGGAAATTACTTAACATATTTGGCAGAAATATTTTGTATATGCACATTTATTTTCTCTCTTGGGTCACTTAGTTACTAATTTGAAGATGTCAAGCATTAATTGAATTCCCTTAGGACAAATATATTATTTGTTTCCATCATGGCAACAATGAGTTGATTCCATTGATTTTTTTGCTTTGGTGTTGTAATAAACCAGAATTTGAAGTTCTTTGTTAATGAAGGGAATCATCATTATAAGAAAATCATTTTGTGTTTGATTGCACATGGCAATATCCTAAGTTGTAGGGAAAGAACTACACCAGCATGTTTTATGCCCCTTTGATGCTTTGAACCTCAATGAGAGTTTCATGAGTGTTGGTCAGTTATGTTTATCTAGTGCAATCCATGACCCTTTGTCAGGAGTGAAGAGAAGTGCCTGGTACGCAGTGGCCTTGTGCAGCTCATGGATCGCCTGTGTAGCTTGAGCAGTCAGACTGAGTCCAGCTCCAGTGAGAAACAGACCAAGAAGCAGAAGGTGGCCACCATGGCCTGGGCCGCCTTCCAGGTGCTTGCCAACCGCTGTGTTGAGTGGGAAAAAGAAGAAGGTGAGATGCCGGACTCCTTTCTAGAGCTCACTGATTTCTTCTGTTGGTGTGTTAGTTTAGTAGGTTGTTTGTGCTAAATGAGAGAAAGCAAGCCTCTATTAAATGACATGATCAGATGAGTTAAATCAGTGGATGATTTCACGAGATACTTTTCCTCAGTGTGGTTCTTCGAAAACTTACAGCTTTACGATAAGACTAAATGATACCCCCGTACCCTGAAGGAGTACAGTAACCCCAGGAAATTGAGAAGGTATTTTTTATTCTCTCCCTGTCAACACTGCTAACAGTCTCCAAATAGATTTTTTTTTAATTAAAAAAAATTATTAGACGTAAAGTCTGTCACCTAGGCTAGGGTACAGTGGTGCAATCATAGCTCACTGTAACCTCGACCTCCCTGGCTCAAGCAATAAGCGATCCCCCGACCTCAGCCTCCCAAGTAGGACAATACGTGCACTCTACCATGCCCAGCTAGTGTTTTTTGTTGTTGTTGTTTGTTTTTAGAGACTGGATCTTGCTATGTTGCCTAGGTTGGTCTCAAACTCCTGGCCTCAAGCAGTCCTCGCACCTTGGCATTCAAAAAAAACAAATATTTTTTGAAGTGGCCTCTCAGTTGCATTTTCAAGGTGATGTTTCCAAATTTTATTTTTAGTGACCAATTCAAATAAAAAGTAAACTTGAGCTGGGTACAGTGACACGTGCCTATAGTCCCAGCTACTCAGAAAGCTGAAGCCGGAAGATTGCTTGAGCCAAGGAGGTCAAGGCTGCGGTGAGCTGTGATCATTCTACTGCACTCCCTGGGCAACAGAGCGAGACCTTGTTTAAAAAAATAAAAAGTAGGGATTTCCAGCTCTCTGGAATCCCCTCCCACATGGTGGGAGCACTCTTTCCCCTCTTGGATTTCCCCTCTGGAATCCCCTTCCACCCTCTTTGTGGAAGTCTTTCTCGCCTTCTCCTTTTCCTCTCTTTTCTCTACCTAAATTAAAAAAAAAAAAAAAAAAAAAAACGTAAACTTGAAGGATAAATTTCCTCTTTCAGGCCTGTGTATATAACTTGCTTATTTATCTGTTTATTTGTTCATGATGCATATTGATGTCTTGAGAGTCTGTTGTATGCCAGGCAAAAAAATGGAAAAGGCATTGTTTCTCCCTTTAAAAATATGATCTGAGCTGTGCAGTGGCTCACACCTGTAATCCCTGCACTTTGGGAGGCTGAGGCAGATGGATCACAAGGTCAAGAGTTCAAGACCAGCCTGGCCAACATGGTGAAACCCATCTCTACTAAAAATACAAAAATTAGCTGGGCATGGTGGTGCACGTCTGTAATCCCAGCTACTCAGGACACTGAGGCAGGGGAATCACTTGAACCCGGGAGGTGGAGGTTGCAGTGAGCAAAGATCATGCCACCGCATTCCAGCCTGGGCAACAAAGGGAGACTCTGTCTCCCAAAAAAAAAAAAAAAAAGGGTCTGGCAGGGAAATAGACCAATAAGCAAATACTTGTAATCAGTGCCACAACTGAGGTGGATAGGAAGTGCAGTGGAGTGTAGAGGTGTCAGAGACCAGCTGTGCTAGGGAGCTGGCAAAGCTTCCCAGAGAAGGTGACGCAGGAGTTATTCTTGAAGGATGGAGAAGACTTTCAAGCAGAACAAACAGCATGTTTAGACTCAGGGATCTAAAAGAGCATGGAAAGTTCAGGAAATGACAAATATTGTTTCATAACTTTTACAAGGGATGCTTGGAAGGTTCTGGAACTATGGTGAATGTGGAATAATCCAGAAAGCTTTTTTTATTGTGTTTGGAAAAGTGTGAGTTAAAACATCAAGGTGTTTTCATCACCAGTGAAATAGTGATTTTTCACTATCAGTTAAGTATGTTGTTTAGTTATGTATGGATTAATCATACTCAATTTTCATTAACAGTAATGTCTACCCCCAACATTGAGTTATTTTTAACTATTATCCTTTTTATGTATAGATATTATCTAATGAGGAGACAGTAATTGGATGGTTCATGAAACATTGAACAAGATAAAGAAAAATTAGTCAAGGACAGGGCTCACCACCCCGCAGGCTCACCATGGCACCCTTAGGTTTTTACCAAGCTCTTTTTTTCTCTCTTTAACTGTGAAGGTGGGTCTACAGAGGCCGTGCACTCAGGTCTGGCCCGGCAGGTGTCCAGCCTTCTCACCAACCACCTTGCTCGAGCCACAGAGTGCTGTGGCAACCAGGCTGCTGGGAACGACGCACTCCAGGATGTCCTTAGTCTTCTCAATGATCTCTCAAGGTACGCATGGTCCAACCTGGAGCTCTGGGAGAAGCTGGCTTTCCTCTTGAATGATTGGGGTTTCTTTTGGTGGTGGTTGTCCTTTGAAATAGCTAAATTACTAGGTCATTTGGTCACATTCTTGCCTCAAAAAAAATAAATAATGGAGAATAAAGTCATTGAAACCATAGTATTTCGTTTCAAAATGTAAGGATTATTTAGGTGAATAGCTAAATCATAAAATAATATATTATCATCTGCTCTAATAGCTTACTGACAACAGCTGCTAACCTTTCCCATAGATGCAGTTGTATTCATTAACCAAAAATCTTACCCTCATTATAGCAAGATTAAAGAGTAATGAGTCAGGGCCTGTAATTAACTTTCTCATGCTGTGTCTTTAAAAGAAGATATTCTGTGCTAGTTGTATACGCCCTGTGTGAGCCATGAGGCCCTTAAAATGTCCACATATGACTTGACTACAGGTTATTTAGCTTTCTTGGAATGTAACAGTTTTAGCTGTGGCAGATTCCAGAATGTTGAAGCCTGTCCAACACTGTATGATGGCTTTGGTCTTGAGGTATTCATTAAGAAAGAATAAATGACATAAATTCCAAAGAGAACTATTTACAAGTTAATCTCTGTTCCCAGATCCAGTCATTCTCCCTAGCAATCATTTATTGCCCCTCAATAGAATACTTATCCTCCCCTCTCCCATAACCTGATTTACCAGGATCCAAGCTTCCATTCTTTCTGTAACCTCAAGATAGTATATAAGCTTCTGTAACTCATGGGAAATTTGGTCTTCACTCTGAAGGCTCATGTGTATACATGTTAAATAAATTTGTATGTCTTTTTTTCCTATTAAAAAAATGAAAGAATAAATGACAAATGGAAAAGCTCTTCATTTGAGTTTCTAAGTCTCAGTGCTCCATGAAGCACTCTGAATTTAGGCTCTCAATTAAGTAAACATCAGAGATCAGAAAATATTTTAAAATCTTTCTTTTTAAGTATTAGTGGTCATTTGGTTTCATCAAATGTTTCCAAAATTCTTAATTCTTCACAGAAGCATAGTGCCAAATTCATGTCTTCTTCCTGAAATCAGATTTCATTGGTTTATTTCATTTAGAGAACTCTTGCTTCTGAATGTCTATAGATCAACATTTCCAGCACAGTTTACCTTTTCTTCCTTTTTTTGCAGGAGCCACATAGGTAAAGCCATTCTGAGCCAGCCAGCTTGTGTGTCCAAACTCCTCTCCCTGCTGCTTGACCAACGCCCGTCTCCAAAGCTGGTCCTTATTATTCTCCAGCTGTGCCGGGCAGCGCTGCCCCTGATGAGCGTAGAAGACTGTGGAAACGTGGAGCTTCCACCCTGGAGCTACTCTGTCCCATCCTTAAACAGTGAGGAGGAGGATCCCAGCGACCCAGCTTCCAAGATCGCCTCCTTGCTCTTAGCAAAGCTGGCAGATTACGTGGTTCCAGGTGAGAAGCTCCTGAACAGGAGAGTGGCGTGGCAGTGCATCCTTTCTGTGCCCAGTCAGGTCCCCACTTGCATCTGTGCTTCTTGTGATGAAAGAGAGAGTGACAGAGAAGGAAGCAGACACAGAGGAACAGAGAAGGGGGAAGAGAGATTCCAAACCCCAAACCATTGTTTTTCATTTTAGTAGAGCCGCCAAAACAACACTGCAGTTTTCCTGAATGAGCTTTTTTTTTGCTTAAAGGATGTCAGACAGTTCTTTCTCCAACCGCTTCTGAACCTGACACCACATTGACAAAAACCAGTCCCAAGAATTCCTTGAAAGGAGATAAAGATCCTGGAGAAGAGAGTGAAGCTGTGGATGGCAAGCTCTCGATATTTATCCACAAGCGGGAAGATCAGTCATCCCATGAAGTCCTCCAACCATTGCTAAGGTGACCGTAATGATTGTGATAGCTACACGTCCTCAAGCACCACCCATGTCACAGGCACTGTGCTAAGTAAGCCCTGTGCATGTATCAACTGCCTCGGCCCTCTTTACATCCCTTGCAGATAGACACTGTTACTGTGATTCCTGTGGTGACACAGAAAGAAACTGAGGCAGAGCTGAAATGTAGATGTAGTCCTCTCTGACCACAGAACCCAAACTCTGAATCACAACTTGGTACTTCCCTCTATACCCAACTGAGAGCTAAAGCCATGTGGATGATGTATTATTGTCTATGGGAAGTCTCCAGTGTGACTTGGGCTTTGAGAAGGAATAATGCAGTTTGATTTTTAGTTGTTGGTATCTTTCAGCTGTTGGTAAATTTAGGTAAGCTCCAACTCATTGACTGTGAGTTGGAGAAACAAGAGACACTTTTTTATAGCTTTAATTAGTTGAAGTATGAAACAGTATGATGACTCAAGAAGGAAGTAAAAATATAATCATTGCTCAAAATATTACAGACCTGCAGGGCTTTCTTAGTGGGATTCAGGGCAACAGGAAGGCTTGCCACATAGCACAAGGGAATTCAGAGCAGGTGTTTATGTCTCAGATGGAAGAGACCTCTCTTTACTTCACTGTCAATGTTGTTATCCTCGTAACTGAATCCCTCGTCTGCCATTATGGCAACCAAAAACATTAATGAGACCATGGTGTAAACTAAGCAGGATTATGGCAGGTCAGGGCTTACATGAGGAACTCTCCAAGAAACATTCCTGGACATTGCAGTGTGTCACAGCACAAATTTGGTCAAAGATTTTTTGGAGAGCCAAGTTCAGGAGGCAGGGAGAGCTGAACTATTAGAAAGGAAGATCCGTCACACCCGTGCTGTCGTTAAAGTTCCGTCTCCTTGGGGTTTAGATGACATCCTTAGGCCCTGCCTTTGTTCTGGGTTCATGTCAGTTTTTTATTTTGTACATTATTTTCGTGTGGATTTCTAGATACCCTTATAGCTCTAAAACACTGTTGTTTTAGGCCCTAAAGTGGTATAATTAAGCAGTAATAAATTACTTCCTTTTGAAAAATTGAGTCTTAGTGGATTTTAAAAGCTAGTGTTAGAGGGCCAGGCATGGTGGCTCACGCCTGTAATCCTAGTGCTTTGGGAGTCCAAGGCAGGAGGATGGCTGGAGCCCAAGAGTTTGAGACCAGCCTGAGCAGCATAGTGAGACCCCATCTCTACAAAAAAATACAAAAATTAGCCGGGCATGGTAGCGTGCACCTGTGGTCCCAGCTACTTGGGAGGCTGAGGTGAGAGAATCACCTGAGCCTGGGGAGGTTGAGGCTGCAGTGAGCTGTGATCATGCCACTACACTGCAGCCTGGGCGACAGACCAATACCCGCTCTCCAAAAAACAAAAAAATCACTAATGTTTGTGTATAATGGGGCCTGACAGTGAGTGGGTGGCCCTATGGCATGCAGCCCACTTTTGGCAGTGCCTGTAAGGTGTGCTCTGCTCTCTGCCTGCCTTTTTTTAGTAGTTCAGAAGGACGACCCTTCCGACTTGGTACTGGCGCCAACATGGAGAAAGTTGTGAAGATGGATCGAGACATGACCAAGGTAATCTCATGAAGGGAAACCTGCTCTAATTAAACCTGTGATTGAAGAGTACTTGTCATGCTTTAGATTTTCAGAACAAATTGAGAAAAGGCAAAATTAGTTCAAGTGCCAACAAAGAGGCAAGGTAAGAATTGAAGTCAGTGGCAAAACTGAGGCCATTTTAAAGAGAACTAGTCAAAATCAGTTTTTCAAGATCAGAACTTTTAGTATTGACCTAGAAGTTTGTTCTTAGCTCTTTTAAGAAAGTTTAATAGTTTGAAATAGTTTAATAGCCTAAAAATTGTTTGAGATAGGTGACGTAGTTGAAAATCGGTGAAAGGTTGCTAAGTGAATAGCAGATAATAAGAATTACGAACACCTTATTAAAAATATAAAAATATGCCCAGGCTCACAAATAATTAAAGGAAAAACAATAGTAATGTGTCAATTTTCATCTGTCAGACAAGTAAAGTTAAGAAAGATTAAGAATACCCATTATTGTCAAGGAGAGGGTAAATAAAATCTGAAGTGTCCAGAGATACATGCAGTGTGTTCTTCACAGTTTTGTTTGAAAAAACAAAATAGGCCAGGCTCAGTGGCTCACGCCTGTAATCCCAACACTTTGTGGGGAGGCCGAGGTAGGCGGATCACCTGAGGTCAGGAGTTCAGGGCCAGCCTGGCCAACATGGCAAAACCCTGTCTCTACTAAAAAATACAGAAATTAGCCGGGCGTGGTGGTGGGTGCCTGTAATCCCAGTTACTTGGGAGGCTGAGGCAGGAGAATCGCTTCAACCTGGGAGGCAGAGGTTGCAGTGAGCCAAGATTGCACCACTGCACTCCAGCCTGGGTGACAGAGCAAGACTCTGTCTCAAAAAAACAAAACAAAAAAAATAGGATCCACATACTCATAAATAGGGGATTGGTTAAAGAAATTATTATAGTCATAATGAAATATTGTGCAACTATGAAAAACAATGAGGTAGGTCTCCATGTATTGATATGGAAGAGCCTCCGTGATATACTGATAACTGATAAAAGCAAAATGAAGGGCAGCCTGTGTGTCAGAGCCCTGTGATACGTATGCCAGAATTTGCACAGAAGTAATCTAGATGACTAACCATTATCTCAGCCTGGATGAAGCCTGGGATGTCTATGGAAATTTTGCTCTCTATAATATTTTATGTTTGAATTTTTAAAAACTGAGCCTGGATTGCTTTGGTAATTGAGGGGAAAGAGGCTTGAAAAATACAGTGCTGGGAAGAGTGAAATAAATCTTCTCGGTGTCTTCAACCTCACCCCCAGGGTGGCTGTTGTGAAGTGATTACAGAAGAGGCTGCAGCCGCCCTGAGGAAAGCCACCAAGTGGGCACAGTCAGGCCTCATCGTTAGCATTGGGCCACCGGTAGAGTCCATCAACCCAGAGACTGTGAGTGGACTATCCACAGGCGACAAAAAGAAAACCGCCCAAACTTCCATTTGCCGAGAGAGGAACTCCGAACTTGCGAGGTAAACCTTTCACAAGTAGAAGCTGTCCACACTCATCTCAGGTTTACTTTATAATGGGTTTGTTTTTGGCTTTTTAATTTTCTGCCATCCCCTTGACCTCTTGGTAATGAGGCCCCATCTGCTATAATAGTTGTACTCAAGGTGCAGCATGGGAGTACATTGGAGAATAATGACCATCCAGGTAGGTCTGAGGTTGTCATGAAAGAACAGAGGGATGCTCCCACCGGGCTATAAATCCTCTGCATTTATAGCCAGAGGATTCTTTTGAGTAGTATTAGTAAACTCTGTTCTTGCTACCTTTATTTCTTGCAAATGGTACATTCCCACTGACCCAACTGAACACAAACTTCTTTCTAGGAGTAGAAGCAGCAGTTAAGTGTTGCCTCTGTGAAGTTCGTTTGAGGTGTTTTGTGCTTGAAAGCCAGGAATAGTTGCAATGCAGTTCCTTGATCCTTATGGCTTATAAATAAAGTTTGAGGTCCATTGTGGGAGACAGTTATTCAGATACCACAAAGAATGTGACACAGTGATTTCTTCCTAAAGATAATGGAGCTTCTTGTTTTCTCAGTCAACAGAATCCACTTTTTCTTGCATAAATAGAAATGGTTTCCCTCTGATATTCACCCAGAAAGCCACTTCCCTGCAGTCTTACTCATCACTGGGCACTGACACTTTTCCCTGTTGATATTTGCAGGACTGATCCTGTGCGTCCCTTCATCAGTGGGCACGTGGCAAACAGCATGGCTGCAGAAGTAATCGCCTTGCTACATAGCTTGCTCATGGCACCCGAATCAAATGCTGCTCAAATATGGACCACAACAGCAGAGAAGGTTAGCACAGTGTTGCTACTCAACTGAGAAAGTAAGAAGTAAGCTAATTAGAATTAGAATCATACCCAGCAAGGGGCATTTTAGTAAAGAGAAATTTTCCAAATTTGCCAGATATACCTGTTAACCAACTTTCCCCTGGAATTTGCTTTGCTACAGTAGTTTCAACTCTGTTAAACTATGTCTCCTGTCACTGCTGGTTCTCATTTTGCAGAAGATAGGACAGTATTCTCAGGGAAAGAGTGGCAGAACTTGTTTCTCTTCTTGCTTATGTTAGATTGGTACTGACATTAGGAGATCATGCAACCTTGGTTTATTGGATTTGTTTAAGTATACTTACTAAGTCCAAGGAGGCTGCTGCATGATTTATACTGCCTGAGCGCCCTGTCAGTAAGTGATTCATCATTACAAACAGTAGCCCAGTTGCCTGAAACTAGAGATCTGTAATCAATTCCCCCTTTCCACAGCCAATCTTCAAGTGAACCCCCCTTACGACATGTCCTGAAGGTAATTGAGTGTTGATAAGTGGACAGTATGCTGGGATGGTTTTCCTTCAGATAAATGATTGCTTTATTTTAGAGGTTTTAGTAACATGAGGTTTGATTCTCCCAGTTGTATATTTCCAGTTTTATCCAAGTACATAGACAAATGTGGGCAAATGTCACTGGCCATACCTGATAGTTTTTTGGTCCCTCACATGTCCAGAGTTCCTTCACTGCATAGGACCCAGGCACTATTGTAGACACTTTATCACCCTTGGTATCAAAACAACCAAAGCTTTAACTCCTAGTGCATGGCTCCTTCTTATATTTAGGTTCTGTCTCGGGCACTGATGTACATTCCACAATTGGGGAAATACGCAGAAAGCATTCTGGAAAATGGCAGCAGCAGTGGGAGGAAACTTGCCAAACTTCAGAGAATTGCCCGCCAGGCTATTGCCGCTCTGTGTGCACTTGGAGGCTTCAAAGAGACAATCAAGATAGGATCTGAGGTTCAGGTACCAACCACCATTTTCCCCAAATAATTGCTTCCCCTATATATGTAAGCATCCATTGATTAATTGATCATCTGTAAGACAAGTATTATCCAACCAGTTAAAAAAAAAAAAACTTGTTTCTTCAAGCTAAATAAGGAATCTGAGAAACTCTCGAATTCAAATCCACACTGTGCCATACATTATTCACATATTAATGCAATACTGTCTCAAGTTAACTGCAATACTTGCGTCCTATAGTGTGATCAATATCAGTCTTAGAATTGAAGGTGGAATTAGCATGGAAGGAAAGCAATCTTTTCCTGCAAATCCTTATTTACCATTAAACAGCAGTAACAATTTTTTTTTTCTTAGAGTGTTGCTCTGTCACCCACACTGGAGTGCAATGATGCAATGTCGGCTCACTGCAACCTCTGCCTCCCAGGTTCAAACAATTCTCCTGCCTCGGCCTCCCAAGTAGCTGGGATTACAGGTGCCCACCACCTCGCCCAGCTAGTTTCTGTAATTCTAATAGAGATGGGATTTCACCATGCTGGCCAAGCTGGTCCGAAACTCCTGACCTCAAGTGATCTGCCTGCCTCAGCCTCCCAAAGTGCTGGGATTACAGGCATGAGCCACTGCACCCAGCCTAGCAGTAACAGATTTCTGTTTGAGATGATAGCTTGTTGTGATCACCTTGCAGTTAGGTTTTAGGGCCTATTATAATTCGTGTCTAGGGCTTGGTATCTGCTATCCTAGTAGTATAAACTACTGTAATGCCAACAATGACAGCTTTAAATTTACTCTTTCCTCTTGTCTCATGAGACAGCTGCCCACACATCAGAGCTGGTCAGTAGGGCTAATCTATCTCTGTCTCCAGGTTTTAGGTAGAGGAATCTCAGGAAGCGTTGGAGTGGTGGCTTCTATCAATGAACAGGAAGGTATAGCTACAGTCAGATTCCCACCCATAGACTGTAGAAAGACTTCGCAAGCATCAGACACATTGACTATTCCATTGTCTAGACTCTGTGTTCCAAGATCAGAGGTAAGGTGATTTTTTAAATGCTTCATAAAATGTCACTGCCAATGGTAATTGTACTGTAATGAGTCTGTGCACATGCTGAGTGCAGAAACACAAATGCTTGGTTATCTTAAATTGTACTTCTGATGTATATTTATATATCAGTTATAATTATTCAATAGTAATGGTTGTGTGAAAATTTTCATCTAGATGACCAAATTCATTTCTTTGTTGTTTAGGGCTGTTCTACAGTGTATTTTTAATTGTTTTGATGTGGTTTGCAATTTTCTATATGGTGATTTTATTTTCTTAACTGAAAATTTAAGAATTAACTCCAGGTAATAATAACACCCTCATTTCTTATAAACTAACTACTTGAATTTAACTTTTTGCCATGCCCCCCCACCGCCATCAGGCATTGCCTCTTCATAAACTGTCCATTACTGAGAAGGTAGTACAGGCAGTCCAGTCCATGTTGCTTCCTCAGGAGGGAAGTCTCTCTATTCACACCTCACTTCCTGCAACAGGAGATGGGTCAGCTCCTGTGATGGCAGTCGTTCGGCTCCTTGCTGAAATAAGGACAAGGTGAGTACCCTCCCCACATTGCCTGATGTGCTGAGATGGTGCAAGCTTACAGAAGAAGGGGACTTTAGTGGGCCCCTCCACTCCCAACCTAGTGATTCCACAGCTTGAAGCCCACGCTAAGCTGAGCAACAGTAACCGTTCTTTTACACCGTGTTTACCACAGTTCCTTGCATTGCTTTGTTTCTGCATTTTTTGTTGCGTTCCCCAGTGTCTACACTTCAAAATAAAGATTAGCTGTTCACCTAAGAAAAAAAACAAATGAATTGTGATGTATGAAATACGTACATAAGGCTCCACTCATTTGCTTTGTTAAAAGAACTTTGTTCCATCACAGGAATAACTGCTACCTTGAGGCAGGAAAATCGCTTGAACCCAAGGAGGCAGAGGTTGCAGTGAGCTGACATCGCACCACTGCCCTCCAGCCTGGGCAACAAGAGCGAAACTTTGTCTCAAATAATTAAATAAATAAACAAAATGGTTCAGGCTACATTGATACATATCTGGTCTATCACTTTACAAACTTAGGATGGGAAAACTAGGGCATGCACAGAGGGGTTGATGTTGGTCTTTTCCTGCAAATACATTTTATTTACCATTAAACAGCACTAAAAAGTATCTTTTTGACAATGGAACTTTTTTTTTTTTGAGACAGAGTCTCACTCTGTCGCCCAGGCTGGAGTCTGGAGTGCAGTAGTTTGATCTTGGCTCACTGCAACCTCCACATCCCTAGTTCAAGTGATTCTCCTACCTCAGCCTCCTGAGTAGCTTGGATGACAGGCACATGCCACCTCACCCAGCTAATTTTTATGTTTTTAGTAGAGACGGGGTTTCGCCATGTTGGCCAGGCAGGTCTCAAACTCCTGACCTCTGGTGATCCACCTGTCTCAACCTCCCAAAATGCTGGCATTACAGGCGTGAGCCACCATGCCCAGCCAACAATGGAACTTCTTAGAAACTTCCAGTATGTATTTTGAATCAGGTGAGATCTGTCGCCATACAGATTTTCCCAGTTTTTGAATCCCTCTTGCTTCCAGAGCTCTAATGCCCCTAGGGCACAGTGTAGGAAAAGCTTTTAAGAGACAGGACTGATTTCTTACCTGGCACTTTGTGTCTTCATTTAATGGTTTTGGCAGCCATTTTTCCCTTTTCCAATTCTTCATGCAGTGTCAGCAGTTATTGTATGGCAAAAGAGAAGTTATTTATATATTTCCAAGACAGTCCAACTCAGAAAAAAGCAAGAAGAGTGGGGAGTTTGAAACTTGTTATAAATTGGGGGACAAAATTGATTGAAATGTTTTTCACAGTTGACTTTTTTAGACAATGAACACTGATGACTTTGAAATATTGTAAATCTTTTAACATTAAGAGCATGCCTGGTCATGGCCCAGCTTTTAGAAGACAGCTTATTTTGTGAAGAATTCATACAACAATGTCCAGCAGCTGTTGAAGTTCTTAACCTAGTAGCCCAGGAGTGCAGTGCTGGTGAGTACCTGAGCTTTCCTTACCACCCTGTTTCATTGAATTTTCTCAGCACATTTGCAGTTTGATAATGGCATGTTAAATGTTTTCATACACACATGTCAAACAGCTGAGCTGTAAGGACAACACTTGTCACAACTCATGTGTGTCATAGACCCAGAAATGTAAATAAAAAGCTTTCAGTCTGTACCAGCTAGGAAATCAGCATTTTTTAATGTAGCTTTAGGACCATGTCATAGTGTTTTCTTTTCTTCATTCCTATTGATTTGTTGCCTTTATTTGCCTATTAGAACTATGATATTTAGGAGCTATCCTTAGGGCTGGCGTGTACATTTTGACTGTTGTCACTGGCAGCATTTGAATTCCCAGTCAGGAGTTTGCACTAACATCCATCCTTGTCTCTCTCTCTCTCTGTGTGTGAGTGTGTGTGTGTGTAGAAAAGTCCAAACAAATACCAAATTGGGAGACTAGTATAATGAACCTTCAGGATTCAATTATCAGTTTCAACAGTTGTCAGCTCATAACTGATCCTGTTTTATCTGTGCTGTAACCCCTGGAATTACTTTTAATCCTAGATATTATTTTATTCATAAGTGTGTTAGTATGTCTCTGAAAGATAAAGACTCTTAAATAACTACAACACCATTATCACATATCTAAATTATTAACAGTAATTTTAAAATATTATTAAGTATCTAAGACAGGCACAGCAACACATGCCTGTAATCCCAGCTACTTGGGAAGCTGAGGCAGGAGGATCGCTTGAGCCCAGGAGTTTGAGTGCAGCCTGGGCAACATAGTGAGACCCCATCTCTAAAAATATGTGTATATGTATCTAGTCAGTGTTCAACTTCCTAATTTTCTCATAAAGATCATTCTTGTTTTTACGTTTATTTATTTGAATGGGGATCCAAATAAAGTTTACAGATTGTTGCTTTCTTGCTGTTTTTAAAATCTGTTTTAAAATATAGACTCCTCTTAGTCTTTTTTTTTTTTTTTTTTTTTTTTTTTTTGCCTTACAATTTGTTTGTGGAAGGTTTTCCCAGTCTGGATTTTGATGACTATCCCTGTGGCATCATTTACCATGTTCATTTGCCCTTCTGTTTCCTGTAAGTTGGTAGTTGGGCCTGAGTGTTTTTAATCGAAAATTTACCCTTTGTCCCCAAGGATGTAACTGGACCACCCTAAGTGAAGTTGTTCACAATTCAATTAACATTCCTCCAACATTCTAGTGCTAACATTTTCACAAACTATATGTTAGAAATGAACAGCTTTAACTCCCTTAGTGCTTGTAGGTCCATCCTCTTTTTTTTTTTGGTCATTAAAAAAATCTGTATTACTTTTTCTTATGCCATTTACTTTGTCAGTAACGCTCATATTTTTTCGGTTTGTAATTTTTTGTTACTCTTTCACATTGTGGTCATTTCTGTTGTTTTCTTTTTCTTTTTAAATTTGTCTATTATCTGTTTTACTTCTCACATCTCTTTCTTTTGATAAGGGTAGTGCCTTGGATTCAGCAGAAGCTCCAGCTGGGAGATCCAGGAACCATTAATAAACCTCAGAGAGATCCTAAGAATAGAGAACAAGAACAGAAGCAAAGGGTGTGCTAGGCTTCGAGGGTGAAATTACTTGTGACTTCATTTTGTACTCTTAGTAGGTCCTTAGTTCACTGCCTCTGACTTTTTTATACTGTTGGCTTAGATTGCATTCAAAGATATATTTTGACTGATTATAGCAGCATATAGCGTGCTGAATTAATCACTTGCTTTTCTACTGGACTGTTTCTGGGTATCCTCTTTTATATGTTTTATAGAATAAAGAGGTCTTAAGTTGCGAACTTTACGTTAATACTTATTGCACAAGCTAGGATTTATAATAATTCCAAGCAGTGATCTCATACAGTTTTGATCATAGTCTACCTAGCCTGGTTTTCCTAGTGAAAAAGCACTTTGTGGTACCGAAGAATCGAAGTGTATGGGAAGTGCTTGTAAATTACTACAAAAGAGAAGACTGTGAGCTCATGCACATTGATTTATATTCTAAATAGTATCCTACGTAAAGAATCCTTTATAACTCAGTTATTAGGTTACCAGAAATGGTTCTGACATTTAAAGCAGATAGCAAAGTTTACTGACTCCAGTGTCAGTTAGTGATGAAAACCGAAGAAAACAACCTGTGTTTCAGGTTACTTTGCAGAACAGTGGTAGATTCTTAGGCCTACAAGGGAGCCATAGACTGTGCTCAGGAGGAAAGCTGTTTAATAAACAAGATTCAAGGTGAGGAGTAGGTAGAGGAGAGAGAGTTACTTGATATTCATTTTTTTAAGGTATTAAAATTTTTTATTTTATATATGAAAATGTCATGAAATTTATAAACAATAATTTATCGATACTCAAATTTTTAAAAATATTTTGATCAATTTCTGTATTTTTCTTCTTCTGGGATGAATTAAGTAGCAGACTTGGCCATTCTAATATTTACTCACTTATAGCTAAATTTCATAGCTTCTCTATCTAAAGAAGACAATACCAGATTCCATTTGGTCTAGGGAGATAGCACTACAGGACTTTTTTACTTGAAAAAATATTCCTGAAGGCCGGGCGTGGTGGCTCACGCCTGTAATCCCAGCACTTTGGGAGGCCAAGATGGGCAGATCACTTGAGGTCAGCAGTTCAAGAATAGCCTGGCCAACATGGTGAAGCTTTGTCTCTACTAAAAATACAAAAATTAGCCAGGTGTGGTAGGGTGTGCCTGTAATCCCAGCTACTCAGGAGGCTGAGGCATAAGAATCACTTGAATCCAGGAGGTGGAGGTTGCAGTGAGCTGAGATTGTGCCATTGCACTCCAGCCTGGGCGACAGAGCAAGACTCCTTCTAAAAAGTAAAAAATATATATTCCTGAGACATTAGGCGGATCCTTTGGTTGAAATAGCAGAGGAAGCAGATTTTTGAACCTGAAGAAAAGGCACATAGAAACCAAAAAAGTTCTCAACATTATTTTACCCCCTTGCAGAAGCTAGAATCTCCCAGTTTCAGCTGTTTCCTCTTCTCCCAGCTTCCTAATATACTAACTCCCTGAGCCAGATGTTCTCCAACTTTGAAAGTTCCTCAGAACCCCCAGGAAGCATGATTACAAAGTCAGAATTGTAAATAGAGGGTGATCCCAGACAGCAGGCTAAAGGGACCATCAGACCTCACTAGAAGAAACAGGGCTCCAGGTTTCGCCCTGACCCTCCTTCCTGAGCTTGCCTTCCTTCTACACTGAGCAATCCCTCTGCTGAGATCCAGGCCTAGCAGCTATTTCTCTAGAAATATCCCCCTCCCCTGCCTCATGAATGCACCAAATTGATAACCAAAGTCATTCCTTACTCTGGAATCAACTCTTCTTCCCAAATTCCCTGCTTTAGTTAATATTCAGACTAGTTTTTGTTTGTTTCTTTTTCTTTTTTGAGGCAGGGTTTCACTTTGTTACCCAGGGTGGAGTGCAGTGTTGCGATCAAGGCTCACTGCAGCCACAACCACCTGGGCTCAGGCAATCCTGTTGCTTCAGCCTCCTGAGTAGCTGGGACCACAGGTGCACACTACCATGCCCAGCTAATTTTTTTTTTTTTTTAGACCATCTCGCTCTGTCGCCCAGGCCAGAGTACGGTGGCACGATCTTAGCTTGCTACAACCTCTGCCTCCCAGGTTCAGATGATTCTCCTGGCTCAGTCTCCTGAGTAGCTTGGATTACAATCGCCCACCACCATGCCTGGCTAATTTTATATGTTTAATAGAGTTAAGGTATTACTGTGTTGGACAAGCTGATCTTAAACTCCTGACCTCAAGTGATCTGCCCACCTCAGTCTCCCAAAGTGGTGGGATTACAGGCGTGAGCCACCATGCCCAGCCTAATTTTTTTTAATTGTTAGAAAAATGAGGGCTGGGCACGGTGGCTCACACCTGTAATCCCAGCACTTTGGGAGGCTGAGACAGGTGGATCACCTGAGGTCAGGAGTTTGAGACCAGCCTGATCAACATGGTGAAACCCCGTCTCCACTAAAAATACAAAAATTAGCTGGGTGTGGTAGTAAGCACCTGTAGTCCCAGCTACTCAGGAGGCTGAGGCAGAATCACTTGAACCCAGGAGGCGAAGGTTGCAGTGAGCCGAGATTACACCATTGCACTCCAGCCTGGGTGACAGAGTGAGATTCCATCTCAAAAAAGAAGAAGAAGAAAGAAAAATGAGAGACAGGGTCTCACCGTGTTGCTCAGGCCGGTCTCAAACTTCTGGGCTCAAGTGATTTTTCCCTCCTTAGCCTCCCAAAGTACTAGGATTACAGGCAAGAGACGCCGTGCCGGGTTAGTTTTGATGCCCAGATACTTAGTCAAATATAATACCTCTTCCTTGTCCCTTCATATCCAATCACTTGCCATATCCAGTTCTTCTTTGAAAATGCTTCTGAGGCTGGGCACAGTGGCTCACACCTGTAGTCTCAGCACTTTGGGAGGCCGAGGGGAGAGGAATGCTTGAGCCCAGAAATTTGAGACCAGTCTGGGCTAAATGGGAGAAACTCAGCATCTACAAAAAAGCCAGGCATGGTGATGGATAACTGTAGTCCTAGCTACTCTGGAAGCTGAGGTGGGAGGATCACCTGCGTCCAGGAAGTCAAGGTTGCAGAGAGCTGTGATTGCACCACTCCCCTCCAGCCTGAGAGACAGAGTGAGACCCTTTCTCAATAAAATAAAATAAAATGCTCCTGGAATTTTTTCCTTTCCTGCTCATTTTCTCTTTTTTTTTTTCATTTTTTAATTTTTTTGGTTTTTTAGCCCTACGGTCTGGCATGTGACCTGTCCATTTTCTCTACCAACTCTTTAAAACTGGTGCTTTTTTTTTTTTAATTGTAATTTTTGTAACCTGGGCAACATAGCAAGACCTTGTATCTACAAAAAAATTTTAAAAATTAGCTAGGTGTGGGAGCTTACAAGTGTGGTCCCACCTACTTGGAAGGCTGAGGTGGGCAGATCATTTGAGCCTGGGAAGCAGAGGTTGCAATGAGCTAAGATTGCACCACTGCATTCCAGCCTAGGCAACAGAGTGAGAGACCTTGTCTCAAAAAAAATAAATAAATAAATTTGAAAAAAAAAAAAATCTGTAGAGACAGGGTCTCACTATGTCCCCCAGGCTGGTCTTAAACTCCTAGGCTCAAGCGGTCTTCCTGCCTCAGCTTCCCAAAGTGCTGGAATTATAGAAATGCACCACCATGCAGGGCCAAGGCAGGTGCTTCTTATCTCTTATTTATTTATTTATTTATTTATTTATTTATTTAGAGACAGTCTCACTCCCATGCAGTGGCGTGATCTCATCTCACTGCAACCTCTGCCTCCCGGGTTCAAGTTATTCTCATGCCTCATCCTCCCAAGTAGCTGGGATTGCAAGCATGTGCCACCATGCCTGGCTAATTTTTGTATTTTTTATAGAGATGGTGTTTTGTTATGTTGGCCAGGCTGGTCTTTTTTTTTTTTTTTTTTTTTGGGAAGATGTAGTCTCGCTCTGTAGCCCAGGCTGGAGTGCAACAGTGCAGTCTTGGTTCATTGAAACCTCTGCCTCCTGGGTTTAAGCAATTCTTCTGCCTCAGCCTCCCAAGTAGCTGGGATTACAGGTGGTCACTGCCATTCCCTGCTAATTTTTTGTATTTTAGTAGAGACAGGGTTTCACCGTGTTGCCCAGGCTGGTCTTAAACTCCTGAACTCAGGCAATCCACCCACTTTGGCCTCCTAAAGTGCTGGGATTACAGGCTTGAGCCACTGCCCCTGGCCTGCCAGAATGGTCTTGAACTTCTGGCCTCAAGTGATCTGCCTGCCTTGGCCTCCCAAAGTACTGAGGTGTCAGCCACCACACCCGGCCTTCTAACATCTAACTTAATAATGTTTTCATTAAGCCTTTTGGATGCTTGAATGAAATCATTGCTCATTCACCTGTGCCTGTGCCTGTGCCTGTGCTTGTGCCTTATATTACATAATCACATACTGCAGCCTTGCACTTTACTCTGTGTGTGTGTGCGCGTGCGCGTGCGCGTGTGTGTGCATGCGCACGTGCGCGCTCCCCTAATTTTCCCACCATAGGGGCTTTGGCTCATATATCTTTGTATTCTCCGACACCTCTCGGTGTTCCTTGCTCATAGGAGGTGCTCCATAGGTATTAGATTTTTAAAAATCAATTTAGATGATAAGAATAGTCTTCAATTATTAGATGATGAGAATAATAACATATTTATTGAGTACCTGTGCCAGAGACTTAGCCAAGGGCTTAAGTTATTTCATCACATCTTCACAACAACCCTGTGAGACACAGGTGCTACTGTTACCCAGTATTGCACGTGAGACGGTAAATACCGAGTACTGGGGCCAGGTTCTGAATCCAGGAGTTGGACTGCACCAGAGGCCGAGCACTTGCCCTCATTGTTGTGCTGCTGGGCTACGTATGGAAGACAAAGATGTCCTGGAGTATTTGTTCTTTTGTAAGAATTTCAGGCTGGGCATGGTGACTCATACCTGTAATCTCAACACTTTGGGAGGCCGAGGCAGGTGGATCCCCTGAGGTCAGGAGTTCAAGACCAGCCTGACCGAAATGGTGAAACCCCATCTCTACTAAAAATGCAAAAATTAGCCAGGCGTGGTGGTGGGCCTCTGTAATCCCAGCTACTCGGGAGGCTGAGCCAGGAGAATTGCTTGAACCCAGGAGGCAGAGGTTGTAGTGAGCCAAGATCCCACCACTGCACTCCAGCCTGGGTGACAGAGTGACACTCCATCTCAAAAAAAAAAAAAAAAAATTTAAATGAGTTCTATAAGTGCATTTTATTGTTTTGATGCTGCTCCAAAAGAGTCAGTGCCCTCTTGGGAGTTGCGGGAGTTGTTTTCACAGATTCAACATGTGCCCTCTGCAGGAGAGCGACTTGCAGTTGTGGAGGTACAGTGTGAACGGCTGAGGATGCTCTACCGGGACTGTGCTCGGCCCCCACCACCTCCTTTGCAGGCTGACCGCAGACAGGTGAGCCCTCTGCGGAGGTTCATGCCTCCTACAGCCGCAACTCACATCACTGAGTAAGGCCAGCAGCAAGTTAAGGACATTCAGAGTGAGTCTAAATTTAGACTCACTCTGAATGTCCTTAAAGCTGTTTGCAGGTGCATTCTTTTGCAGCGACATGCTCTCCTTTTCGGTGACATGCTCTCATCTTCGAATGTCAAAGCAAATAGAGCTGACATTCTAAATACTGGAAAATTATAGCAGGGGAGCAAAACTTAGTAATTTATAAATAGTTTCTTTGTTATCAATAACAAAAAAAAGCTTTTTTAAAAAAAGTTTAGAGATACAGTCCGTTTCATAATACAGAACATGAGCAAGTAATTAAAAAACAAAAGTGGGCCAGGTTCAGTGGCTCACATCTGTAATCCCAGCATTTTGGGAGGCCGAGGCAGGCAGATCACATGAGGCCAGAGTTTGAGACCAGCCTGGCCAACATGCTGAAACCCCATCTCTACTAAAAATAGAAAAATTAGCTGGGCATGGTGGTGCACATCTGTATTCCCAACTACTTGGGAGGCTGAGTCAGGAGAATCGCTTGAAACCAGGAGGTAGAGGTTGCAGTGAGCTGAAATTGTGCCACTGCACTCCAGCCTGGGTGACAGAGCGAGATCCTGTCTCCAAAAAAAAGGGGCGGGGGGCAAAAGGTTAAACATGGATACGTCGATGAATGTTCTTAGCAGCATTATTTACAATAGCCAAAAAGTGGAAACTACGAATATCCATCAACTGATGAATAAATAAATAAAATATGCTGTAGCATTACATTAATGGAATATCATTTGTTCATAAAAAGGAATGAGGTATTGATATATGCTACACCATGAATGAACTTGAAATTACGCTAGGTGAAAGAAGCCAGACGCAAAAGACCACATCTTAGTGATTCCATTTATATGAAATGTCTAGTGCAGGTAAAGCCATAGATATAGAAAATAGATTAGTGATTGCCAAGGGCTGGGGGCAGAGGAGAATTAAGGGAAGAGAGAGATGGGGATTGACTACTAAAGGGTATGGAATTTTTTTCAGTAGGGACAAAAATGTTCTAAAATTAGGTCACGGTAATGGTTGCACAACTCCATGAATATACTAAAAACCACCGACTTACCCATAAATATGACTTACACCTACCATGTACCCATAAATATGTTTTTAAAAATTGACTTATACACTTCAAATGGGTGAATTGTGTGTTACATGAATTTTTTTTTTTTCTGAGATTCTGAGATGGAGTCTTACTCTGTCACCCATTCTGGAGTGCAGTGGCATGATCTTGGCTCACTGCAATCTCCACCTCCTGGATTCAAGTGATTCTCCTACCTCAGCCTCCCAAGTAGCAGGAATTCTGCAGCCTGGAAGACAGAATGAGACTGTCTCAAAAAAACAAAAAAGGGTGCTTTTATCTGATAGAGAAGCTTGAGATTTTTATGATTAGAATGGTTAAAAATAAAAGTGAGAAAGCAAGACAACTAACCTTTACAAAAAGAAAAAGGAAGTGTCACCATTGTACCCCTCCTTAGCTTTGAGCTGAATATTAAGTCATGCATATGTAAATTGAACTAAAATTTGTCCTTTAACTACATGGGGACTATAAGAGGATGGGGACCAGACCTTGGAATTGATGATAATGGAAGATAAATAATGTCTTAAAGAGATAGTAAGGATAAAAGTTTTATTTGGAAAAAAGATAGGCTTTTAAAAATATATATGTGTGCCTGGCTGGGCATAGTGGCTCACGCCTATAATCCTAGCACTTTGGAAGGCCGATGCAGACAGACAGCTTGAGCCCAGGAGTTTGAGATCAGCCTGGGCAACATAGCAAGACCCCGTCTCTACAAAAAAATACAAAAATTACCTGGGTGTGGCAATGCATACCTGTAGTGCCAGCCAGCTACTTGGGAAGCTGAAGCAAATGGATCACTTGAGCCCAGGAGTTTGATTACTGCAGTGGGGGTGTGATTGTACCACTGCACTCCAGCCTGGGCAATGGGAGTGAGACTCTGTCTCTAAATTAATAAATACATATGTGTGTATATATATGTATATGCATACATATTTTATCTGATGGTATTGAAATGTGTGTGTGTGTATGTGTATATATATATGTGTATATATATATATATATATATATACATACACATTTTATCTGATGGTATTGAAATATAGGCAAACGCATATGTATTTCTTTTTCTTCTTTGAGAGAATAAAGGGATTGGTGTTTGCGGTTCTACTTGAATATGGGTTTTCTCCCCAATGTAGCCCAAAGAGATTACTTGGAGCCCCTCTCGAGTTTTTCCGCCTGTTCGAGCCTGCATGTTCTCGTCTCACCTTACCTCAGTCACCTTCCTGGCTGACCCCAGTGCTGGGGGAGGCCTGCCCCGAGGCACTTTTATCTATGCCACGTCACCACTGCCAGTTCAGGTGAGACATCACATGACACACCGTGTTTTCCGTCTTTTCTTCAAATTCGAAAGAAAAAGCAGGTTTCAGGCCCAGGCGTAGCCCTCTGATTGCTGCTCTCTTCTGGTGTCTCCTCAGGCCCCGTCTTTTTACTGGGAAATTGAAATCGTTTCCTATGGAGATACTGATGATGACACCGGGCCCATAGTTTCCTTTGGCTTCACTACAGAAGCGGAGAAGCGAGATGGGGCTTGGACTAATCCAGTGGGCACTTGTCTTTTTCATAAGTAAGTAAAAGTAGTAGCTCAGTATGGCAGAGAACAGTAGCTTCCTACAAGATGTGTATAGGTGTTTAGGAAGTCAAAATAGAGCTCTGTCTTCAATGAGTTTGGGGAAAAGAGAGCATTATTTTTCCTTTCTGGAGATTTCCAGTGTACATTAATAAGATTCCTTTCTAATTGTCCTGTAATTTTTAAAAAACTTGTTTATTTCCCAAATTCTAGGAATACAGCTTGGGAAATACTGGTGCAGGTATTTTAATACTGAAGTGATATTATAATAATCTCACAATGCTGATCCCCCGTCGTCCCCCGCCCCCGCCAGTTCACCACTTCCCTGCTTGTGTGTTGGCCAGTGAGGCTTCTCTTTCTTGTCTTTGACCTCCCTTCTTTGTATTTTTCATAGCAACGGTCGAGCCGTGCACTACAATGGTTCCAGTTTGTTACAGTGGAAGAGCGTTCGCTTAGACGTGACTCTCTCCCCGGGTGAGTGCAGTGGGAGTTTTTTCACCCTGGTGATTCTGCTGGCGTCAGGTTTGGGTCTAAATAGGTTAAAGTTAAATAAATTTAGAAACCGGAAATGGGCAATTTGTCATCATTTAGTGAAAACCAAACTTACTGCCCCCTAGTTTACACCAAATCTCTGGCTTTATGAGCCCTCACCATTAGAGCCTCCATTTGGTAACTCCAGACTTATGTGTACTTTTGATAGATAATTCAGAGATTTTGCTTCTCTCTGAAGCTTAGTCTTCACTTATTTATTAATGAGCAGATAAATAGCTTCAAAAAAATGGAACTCCACCACTAGCCATGAGGCACTCGAGAAATGCCTTATTGGGTTAGGCACAGTGGCTTATCCCTATAATTCCAGCATTTTGGAGTGGACTGTGGGCACACAGATACCCTCTTCCTAGAGAAATATGTCTGCAAAGGAGTAGGAATTAGAACCCAATCTTTCTAACAGAATCTCACCCCCTGTACCAATACATGGGCTTCCATTCATCAGCAGATACTTGCTGAGCATTTCCTACCTGCTAGGCCCTCTTCTGGGCCCTGGGGATGCTGTGGCGAGCAATGACAAGTCCCCAGCCAGTGGGAAGCTCCCATTCCTCTGGTACCTAAGCGATAGGAAACTCTGAGATTAGAACAGAACCTTAGAACTTCATGCACTTACTGGAGAGTTTACAACAGATAAAGTATAGGCCACATGTGCTAGCAGCTTGCCTGAGGCAACCAATGTTAAATGCTGATGCGACAGACAGGCTCCTTTTGGTTCTGTAAGGCCTACCCTGGTGTCCAGTCATCTTATTAGATAGCAGCCTGGATTATGTTATTTACCTTAACGTTTTGCAAAATGCCTTAAATACTTACAAATAGGGAACATAATGGAATTTAATGGTCTATCTTTAGCTTACATTGTGGGTGGAGTTTAAAATACATATGTATTTCTTTTTCTTTTTCTTTTTCTTTTTTTTTTTGAGTCTGGGTCTCACTCTGTTACCCAGGCTAGAGTGCAGTGGTGCAATCACAGCTCACTGCAGCCTCAACCTGCTGGGCTCAAGTGATCTTCCCACCTCAGCCTTCCTAAGTAACTGGGACTACAGGCACACACCACCATGCCTGACTAATTTTTATGTTTTTTGTAGAGAGGAGGTCTCACTGTGTTGCCTAGGCTGGTCTTGAACTCCTGTACGCAAGCAATCTTCCCACCTTGGTCTCCCAAAATGCTGGATTACAGGTGTGAACCATCACGTCTGGCCTTAAATTATATATTTTGAGGCCTTTCTGAATATTCCACTGGAGATGGAATTACTATTACCTTTTTACTTAGTTGTCATAAGTAATCCTCCACATGTCAAAAGAGAAAAACTTACATTTTTCTGTTTCAAAAATGTTGCCCCCCCCCCCCCTTTTTTTTGGTCTTGCCTGCCAGGAAAATAAAGGCTAAATTTAATATATAATTGTGGTAACTAATTTAACACAGACACTAGGCATTTTCTTTCTAAAAAAAAATTCTGAAAGCTTTTTAAAATGGTTTGCTTTTGTTATGTTACTTTACATCTAAATACAATAACTTCTGCCAGTCGAGGTGGCTCATGCCTGTAATTCCAACACTTTGGGAGGCTGAGGTGGGCGAATTGCCTGAGGTCAAGAGTTCGAGACCAGCCTGGCCAACATGGTAAAATCCTGTCTATACTAAAAATACAAAAATTAACTAGGCATGGTGGTTGGTGCCTGTAATCCCAGCTACTTGGGAGGCTGAGGCAGAAGAATTGCTTGAACCTGGGAAGTGGAGGTTGCAGTGAGCTGAGACCACACCACTGCACTCCAAATAAATAAATAAATACAATAACTTCATGTCCTTTTCAGAAGTAAATGAGGGCATAAATAGTGATTTGTAGGGTGTCACTCTGGTTGCAGATTTAAAATTTATTTAATAAAAGGGAGAAAATGTGTTTTCCTTTCCATTCTCTGCTATAGGTGATGTGGCAGGAATTGGCTGGGAGAGAACTGAGGGGACTCCACCTCCTCCAGGACAGCCAGCCAAGGGCCGGGTGTACTTCACGTACTGTGGGCAGCGCCTCTCACCTCATCTTGAAGACGTCTCTGGTGGCATGTGGCCAGTGGTTCACATTCAGAAAAAGGCAGGTTACTTTGTTGGGAAAGGAAAACAAATTCTCCTTCACCATGTGTTCCTGTTAGAAATGGAAAAATGAAAGGAGCCAAATGTGCCCTCATTGTACATAATATTGGTACACAAAAGACAGAGGAAGGGCAGAGCCAGCCTGAGCCAATGTGTGCCTTCCTTTGTGTTGACCCCACAGTCTTAGATTGAATGATACTATATTAGGAACCTAGTGTTTCATTGCTTTGGCATCTTTTTAGCAACCTTTCCCAGACAACAATGCAAGGAACACTAGAGTTCTTTCAAATATCAGTAAAATGATTCTGTGATTAAGTAAATTTTGACAGTGATTCTCTTTGGTTGCTCAGTATATCAAAAATTTGGAGAGATCCTTCAGTAAAAATTCGTAAGTTCAACTTAGTTAACCGGCATCCCCACACGTATTTAATGATGAAACTCTTGTTTCTTAAGGAGCATCTATTAATATCCAATGTTCTGGAACATTACTTACTGCATGCTGGTAGCTCCCAAATCCATATCTGTATCCCAGACCTTTCCCTAAATTATGCTCACATACCCAACAGCCGGGGCAGCATCTCTAAAGAGATGCCTTATTGGCATGTCAAAGGTAACATGACCAAGACTGAGGCTACCTCTGCCCCAAACCCAAAGCTTCCACTTTCCCAGTCTTCTTCATCTCAGGAAATGGCAGCTACATGCTCACAGCTGCTAAGGCCAAAAACCTCGATACTCTTTGCTCGTCTTTTTTTCTCCTGCTCCACATTCAACCTGTCAGCAGATCTTGGTTCTAACCTTCAAAATGTATCTAGAATCTGACCACATCTCCCATTCCTCCCTCAACAACTGGGCCCTGCCACCATCCTCCCTTGGGTAGCTCATCACAGTGTTCTAATTCCTCTCCCAGTCCCCATTCTTGCCCATTTACACTTCTTGTCTTTTTTTTTTCTTTAGGACATCTCTAAGGTAATACATGTCTTTTTTTTTGAGGTGGAGTCCCGCTCTGTCACCCAGTCTGGAGTGCAATGGCGCAATCTCAGCTCATTGCAACCTCTGACTCCCAGGTTTAAGCAATTCTCTTGCCTCAGCCTCCCAAGTAGCTGGGATTATAGGCGACCACCACAATGCCTGGCTAATATTTTTGTATTTTTAGTAGAGACGGGGTTTCTCCATGTTGGCCAGGCTGGTCTCAAACTTCTGACCTCAGGTCATCTACCCACCTCAGCGTCCCAAAGTGCTGGGATTACAGGTGTGAGCCACCACGCCCCACCAATACATGTCTTTTCAACCCAGTAATCACAGTGATCTCTTTAAAATGTAGGTTAGAATGTCACTATCCAATCAATGGCTTCTCATGTCATGCATTTTAAAAGCCCAAGTCTTTATAATGACTTACAAGATGCCAGGTGTGGTGGTGCCAGGGTAGTCTCTGCTACTCTGGAGGCTGAGGTGGGAGTAGCACTTGAGCCCAGGAGTTCTAGGCCGCAGTGCATTATGATTGCACCCCTATGAATAGTCATTGCATTCCTATGAATAGTCATTGCACTCCAGCCCAGGCAACACAGTGACACTCCATCTTTTAAAAAAATAACCTACAAGGTACTGTAGGATCTGGCCCTGTACCATTGTCTCTGATACCATCTTTTATCTCTGTATTTGTTGAATGAATTAATGATGCCAGTAATATAAAGCAGCATTTCTCAGCCTATTCCATTCATTCACTCAACAAATGTTTATTGAACACTTAACTGTCAAGCACTATGCTAAGCTCTGGGTATATAGCAGTGAGCAAAACAGATATGATCTCTGTCTTCATCAGGTTATCATCAGTTGGAGGAATCAGTCATCAAATAATCACATAAATATACATGTGTATGTATGTAATCACAGACTAATAAATGCAATGAATGAGAATCACAGACTTCCTAGAAGCAAGTAGCAGGCACATCTGATCTTGTGTCTCTTAATCTGAAGAAGTGCTGTTTGAGCCAGGTCTGGAATATTAACTGGTCTTAACTAGACAGAGTTGGACAAAAGAATGTTCCAGATGGAAGAAACAGCATGGGTGCTGGTGTCGGGTAGAGAGGAGCAGTGTTGGAAACGAGAGGTCAATGTGTTTGAGGAGCAAAGAGCGTGAGAGTGTGAAGTGAGGGCAGGGAGGCAGGGCTGGTTGGGCAGGGCTCTGAACACAGGTGTGCTCAGTTAATCCAGCCCCCGCCTGGTTCTCATGCCAGCACACACCTCGGGCTATTCTTCCAATACAACGTTTAGTGAGCTGCACCTTGGGCTCTTGCAAAAATAAAAATAAACCTAAGTCTTTCCAAATCCTTCATTTGGTCTCCTTTCCAGAACACCAAAACCCGAGCTAACTTTGGCTCCCGGCCATTTGCCTATGCGGAAGGGCAGGCTCACCGCAATGCTGCCGACCTGTGCACCGACCTAGCAGAAGAGATCAGCGCTAACTTTGAGGCCCTGCCTTTCGCCATGGCATCTGACAGTGACAACGATGCTGGCACCAGTATTGCGTCAGACCCAGGCACTCATGGGCCACCATGCCGGATTGCTGCTGTGGCCACCGCTCAGCAACGTAAGTCGTCTCCTGGGACTTACTGCCTCCATGTCTTCGTGGGACCATGAATGCTATGAATTCCATAAACCCACTGCACTGGGTCATCCTCATTACAATCAGCAGTTGCAAACCCAAGTGCCCATTAGTAATGGGGTCACAGGCCTGGTGAAAGAAGGAGGGGAGCAGGAGGAAGCATAGCAGACCAAAGTGCATCCCCATTTCCAGGAAGCCTGCCGTGCCCCAGGGCAGCCATTGCAAGACCACAAGAGCCCCAGCACTTTGTATGAAGTCTCATGAGTCACAGTGTTACTTATTTTCAAAAATTACCCTAAAACCAAGGTAATTACAGAGTAATAAAATGCTAAGTGATGGGTATATAGGTGAGCACTGAAAACTTTTATGATTACTTGAACAATTTTTTCATAAAATTAAATAAAACAGCTCACCAAAGTAAGGATGTCTGCAAGCCATATTTGGCCTGTGAGATACTGGTTTGCAAACTGTTTTAAGATTCTGTTTAGGGCCAGGCACAGTGGCTCACATCTTTAAACCCAACAATGGGAGGTCAAGGAAGGAAGATTGCTTGAGCCCAGGAATTTGAGACCAACCTGGGCAACATAAATTTTCTGAGACCCTGCCTCTACAGAAAATTTAAAAAATATTGGGAGGCTGAGGTGGGCGGATCACAAGGTCAAGAGATCGAGACCATCCTGACCAACATGGTGAAACCCCGTCTCTACTAAAAATAAAAAAATATTAGCTGGGTGTAGTGGTGTGCGCCTGTAGTCCCAGCTACTCGGGAGGCTGAGGCAGGAGAATTGCTTGAAACCGGAAAACGGAAGTTGCAGTGAGCTGGGATCGCGACGACAAACCAAGACTCTTTCAAAAAAAAAAAAAAAAAAAAAAAAAAAAAGCCAGGTATGGTGGCGCACACGCCTGTAGTCCCAGCCACTCAGGAGGTTGAGGTGAGAGGATCACTGCAGTCCAGGAGGTTTAGCTTCAGTGAGTTGTCTTTGCACCACTGCATGCCAGCCTAGGCAACACAGTGAGCTTCTGTCTCAAAAAAAAAAGAGTCTGTTTGGTTCTATCTCATAGTGAAGGACTTTCTAAATTCTTCTCTAAATTGAATGAATTATACTCATAAAAACTATTTTAGGATTCAGGGTAATTATAGATAATTAGTTATTCCTAGAGTCTGTGTTTTAAAATTCCTCAGCGTACTAGGAGTCTTCCTATCATGCAAATTAACATAATCTAGTTTGAGGGTGAGAAGTTAAGGATTTTTCCAGCCTGCTCTTGTTTATAATTTGCTGTCCTTGTACTCTATTACAGAATATGATAGTGACACCTCCTGTCATTATAAAGTTGAGCTAAGCTATGAGAATTTCATCACCTCTGGTCCAGACCCTCACCCGCCTCCCATTGCAGATGATGAAAGCGATGATGATGACGATGATGATATCCCGCAGGTAAGAGACTGCAGGTCTAATTATCAGGATTCGGCAGTATTTGCTTAGCTCCCTGGTGACTAAGACAAACCTTGAGGAGTGGTTTTAATGTAACAGTGCAAAGCTGGTGTTGTTACTCTCACTGACATCATTGTGCTTGAACAGTGACCTTAGAGTGTTCATTTTTCTAAACCCTTATCAGTAGCAATATCCGCTGAGCCGTTTTGCCCAGTGAAGATCCAAATACTAGAGAATGAAGTGCTTTGCAATAGCTTAGAATCCTGTGAAAGGATCCAGCATGGTGGCCTATGAGTGTCTAGGTCTGATGCAATACTGGTGCCAGAATCATTGTCACTGTCAGATGCCATGATGAAGGGCAGTGCCTCGAAGTTAATGCTGATCTCTTCTATGGCTTCTTCAGAGGAACAGGAAGAGATTGCCCTAGTCTAGCTGTTCCCTCCCCTGGCAACTGGGGTTGTATCTAGTACAGGGGTCCATGCCTGATCTTTCTATTACTGGCATTTAAGTGGGGTGAAGACCTCAGGGTGAGGGCTAAAAGTTAGGGAAGCAGTGATACCTGCACCAGATGTTCCTTCTCCATTCATGAAGTTCCTTCTCCTTCCAGGAGGACCACTACGCCCTGCTGGTGAAAGCTTGGGAGACCAAGGTTTTTCCTACCATCCGAAGACGCTTCCGCAATGAAGCAGAGCGGAAATCAGGCCTGGATCAGATAAAGGGGGCCTTACAACTAGGTCTGGTACTTTTTGTTCTGCTAAGGAGCTTACTTCATGAGTTGAAGTGAGGAGTTAGGTGAAAATCAGAAAGTAAATCAGGAGAGACTCGTCTAATGTTATACCAGACTTAACAGTGTCTTCAGCCTTACCTTTAGTGGACTCTGATCTTGTGTTTTCATTGCTGGACTTTTATTTGCTTGTCAATTTAGCTGAATATTTTGGGTTGATGGACTGCTGCAATGAAGCTGGAGTGGTTGTAATGGGAAACTCTGTGGTCTGGTGGTTAACAGTCACATCTGAAGCCACACTATTTACCAGCTGTGTGGACTTGAGAAAATTACTTAACATCTGTGGGCTTTCCCCGTCTTTAAAATGGAATCTGTGCTCTGCAAGGTTGACCTGGCAGTCTCTCACTGTTCCCTGATTCTTGCTTATTAAACAGTATTTTTGGCCAGGTGCTGTGGCTCACGCCTGTATCCCAGCACTTTGGGAGGCTGAGGTGGATGGATCACCTGAGGTAAGGAGTTTGAGACCAACCTAGCCAACATGATGAAACACTGTCTCTACTAAAAGTACAAAATTAGCCAGGTGTGGTGGCGCACACCTGGAGTCCAAGCTACTCCCGAGGCTGAGACAGGAGAATCACTTGAACCTGGGACGTGGAGGCTTCACTGAGCTGAGATCGCACCTCTGCACTCCAGCGACTCTTGTCTCCAAAAAAATAATTAATAAACAAACAGACAAAACTTTTTTGTCACACCCACTGTTCCTTTTGAAAACATTGCAAAGATTATTGTTCCATAATCTTCTAATATTAGGTCACAATTTCTTGTTTATTCTAACACTTTTTTCCAAAAGCATCTGTCTCTAATCACAGCCCCCTTTTAAACTCTGCTCAGAAAACTGCCATGCCTTTTCCTTGCAGCAAGACTAGTGAATGAAAGAATGGTAGAGGCTGGGCGTGGTGGCCTACACCTGTAATCCTAGCACTTTGGGAGGCTGAGGCGGGTGGATCACAAGGTCAGGATATCGAGACCATCCTGGCTAACACGGTGAAACCCTGTCTGTACTAAAAATATAAAAAATTAGCCAGGCATGGTGGCACACGCCTGTAGTCCCAGCTACTTGGGAAGCTGAGGCAGGAGAATTGCTTGAACCCGGGAGGCGGAGGTTGCAGTGAGCCCAGATCTCACCACTGCACTCAGCCTGGTTAACAGAGCAAGACTCTGCCTCAAAAAAGAAAAAAAAAATGTCGATAGGTGGGATGGAGTTAGGCTTTGTGTAAAAAAAGCAGATTCTATCAACACCCGCTTTATTTATTTATTTATTTATTTATGACAGAATCTTGCTCTATATTACCTGGGCTGGAGTGCAGTGGTGTGATCGTGATCGTAGCTCTCTGCAGCCTCAAACTTTTGGGCTCAAGAGATCCTCCTGCGTCAGCTTCCTGAGTACCTGGGACTACTGGCACTCACTACCATGCCTGGCTAATTTTTTGATTTTTTTGTAGAGACAGGGTCTTGCTATGTTGCTCAGGCTGGTCTTGAACTCCTGGCTTCAAGCAGTCTTCCCACCCCAAAGTGCTGGGATTACAGGCATGAGCCACCGCCCCGACCAACACCTACCTTTTCACCCACAATGTCCTGGGCACTGTGGGGTCTAAGGCAACAACAGGACGTGGAGGAATTGTGCCCACCTTGCTGTCCTCCCACAATGCTTTTCCCCCAGGTCTATGGACAGTTCTTTAATTGGTTTATTAATTAATAGTAGCTGTTGCTATCAAACATAACCATATGTTCTTTCTCTGGGAAGAAAGAGCAATCTCAATAAGTGGATAGAAGAAACTCGTATAGCCCTCTTTCTCTCCTAAATAAGCAACATGTGTTTATTGAAGTAAAAAAGATGTAAAGAAATAAACGTGGCAAGGCACCGTGGCTCATACCTGTAATCCCAGCACTTTGAGAGGACAAGGTGGGTGGATCACTTGAGGTCAGGAGTTTGAAACCAGCCTAGGCAACATGGTGAAACCCCATCTCTACTAAAAATACAAAAATATTAGCAGAGTGTGGTGGTGTGCACCTATAATCCCACTTACTTAGAAGGCTGAGGCACAAGAATCACCTAAGCCTGGGAGACAGAAGTTGCAGTGAGTCGATATTGTGCCACTGTACTCCAGCCTGGGTGACAGAGCAAGATCCCATCTAAAACAAAAGAAAGAAAAGAAATAACCATTACTCTCACTTTCTTCTTCCTCTCCATTTGTCCTGTAATTTGTTATTTTGAGTTAAAAATGAAATAACTGCATTATTTAATGGACCTTTTTAGCCATTTTATACCGATGAACACTTTGGTTTTTTTCACTTTTTTGTTATTATCTACCAACAGTGCTGCAGTGAGTCTTCTTATATCTTTGCATAGTAGTGCTTGTATTTTTTTTTTTTTTGAGACTGAGTCTCGCTCTGTTGCTCAGGGTGGAGTGCAGCAGTGCCATCTTGGCTCACCGCAACCTCTGTCTCCTGGATTTAAGTGATTCTCTTGCTTCAGCCTCCCGAGTGGCTAGGATTACAGGCACCCACCACCATACCTGGCTAATGTTTGTATTTTTAGTAGAGACGGTGTTTCACCATGTTGGCAAGGCTGGTCTTGAACTCCTGGCCTCAAGTGATCTACCCACCTCAGCCTCCTAAAGTGCTGGGATTATAGGTGTGAGCCACTGCACCTGGCCTTAGTGATTGTATTTCTGTGGAAGAGATTTGAGACATTCCTAAAAGTAGTGCATTTAATATTCTAAACATGGTAGATACTGCATAATTTCCTTCTTCAAATGGTTATGTACTGCCATAAACAGTGTTTGAAAATTCCCTTATCATTTCTCTAGGTATAAGTCAGTGTCGTGGTTGATCTGTGTGTACTCTTTGAACAGTTATGCAGTGCTGTTATATTTTTTAGGTATGGTGGATATTGCCCGACAGACGGTTGAATTTCTCTACGAAGAGAATGGTGGCATCCCAAGAGACCTTTATCTTCCCACCATTGAAGACATTAAAGATGAAGCAAACAAGTTCACAATTGATAAAGTTCGAAAAGGTTTTGCTTTCCTCCTTACTCCATCTATGAAATGAGAAGTTGAATTTTCCTTAATGTGCACAAGCACAGCTGGTGGCCCTCCCAGGGTGACTCTCCTTACTCTGACTAAGCTGACCTCTTCCACACCGCCCCATACGAAGCCCTAGAGCAACCTTGGTAGGGCCCTTCCCACTTCCCAGAGCTCAGTAGCATGAGCTGAGTGAGGCAGGCAGCTGCACAAGAAGAGAGGTAGGGCCTGGGCTAAAGATTGCAGATTGGCCTCTCAGGCTTAGTCCTGGATTCTGAAATGATAAACTACATGTGAGTGGCTAAATTGGGCTTTTTAGAATTTTAATAGAATGTGTTCTCTTTGGTTAAAAATCTATTGCATATTTTAAGGAAATGAGGAAAACACAGAAAAGCACAAAAAAGACAATTGAAAACCACTATTTTTAGAATTACCAGAAGACCGTCATAAAAATACCAGAACATCATAGGCAGGGCAGGAATATATATTTACTTTTCATGTCTCTTTTTTGTGTGTGTGATATAATTCACATATCATAAAATACCTTTTTAAAGTATACAGTTTACGCTGGGAACGGTGGCCCACACCTGTAATCTCAGCGTTTTGGGAGACTGAAGTGGGTGGATCACAAGGTCAGGAGTTCAAGACCAGCCTAGCCAAGATGGTGAAACCCTGTCCCTACTAAAATAAAAGTAAATAAATAAAAATTAAGGGGGCATGGTGGGTGGCCTATAATCCCAGCTACTTGGGAAGCTGAGGCAGAGAATTGCTTGAACCCAGGAGGTGGAGGTTGCAGTGAGCCAGGATCACGCCACTGCACTCTAGCCTGGCTGAAGAAGTGAGACTCCGTCTCAAAAATAATAATAATAAAAAGTAAAGTAAACTGTTTAGTGGTTTTAGTATATTCACAAAGCTGTGCAACCATCAAAACATTGCCTCTAATTAATTCCAGAACATTTTCATCCCCACAAAAAGCAATTGTGTGCCCTCATCACTTATTCTTTCCTCCCCACTGGCCTCTGGGAACCACTAATCTACTACTAATACTGCTATGAACACTTGTGTGTACATTTTTGTATAAATACGTGTTTTCATTTCTCTCGGGTATATACGTGAGAGTAGAATTGCTGTATCACATGGTAACTTTATGTTTAACTTTTTGAAGAACCACCAAACTAGTTTCCAAAGTGATTACACCATTCCCATCAGCAATGTAGGAGGGCTCTAGCTTCTCCACATCCTTGCCAACACTTGTTATTTATTGTCTTTTTTTATTTTGGCTGTTTTAGTGGGCATGAGGTCGTATCTCATTGTGGCTTTCACTTGAATTTCCCTAACGACTAATGATGTTGAACATCTTTTCATTTGTATCTTTTCATTTCTGTTTTGAGGAATGTTTATTTAAATTCTTTGCCCACTGTCTGGGCACAATGGCTCACGCCTGTAATCCCAGCACTTAGGGAGCCCAAGGCAAGCAGATCACTTGAGGTCAGGAGTTCAAGACCAGCCTGACCAATGTGGTGAAACCCCATCTCTACTAAAAATATAGAAATTAGCTGGACTTCGTAGTGTACGCCTGTAAACCCAGCTACTCCAGAGGCTGAGGCAGGAGAATCACCTGAACCTGGGAGGCGGAGGTTGCAGTGAGCCGAGATCATGCCACTGCACTCCAGCCTGAGTGACAGAGCAACACTCTGTCCCAAAAAACAAACAAAATTCTTTTCCATTTTAAACTGACTTATTTGTCCTTTTATTCTTGAATTGTAAGAGCTTTTACAACATTCTATTATGCTACCTTCCAGTCTGAGTTGTGTTCTTGCTTGGTTATAACAAAACTGACGGTTCTTTTAAAGCCTGTAGAGCTATTTTATTTTATTGTATTCATTCTATTTTATTTTATTTATTTTATTTTTATCTGGAGAGCTATTTTAGATGCAAAATATAGGGACCCAGATGCAGTGGTACTTTTTCCTGAAAAACTTCTCCCTTTTTACTTCTCAGGTCTCACAGTAGTAACCCGCTCTCCAGACAGCAATAACGTAGCCAGTAGTGCTGTTGGAACTGCTCTGCCGAAATTTGCCATCCGAGGGATGCTAAAAACCTTTGGGCTTCATGGAGTCGTCTTAGATGTTGATTCAGTGAGTGAACAGCCATTCCGATTAATAAGCTCTTTTGTGTATACTTAGGCTTTCATGCCCAGACTCCCAAGTACCTTAACAAGTGATTATACAAGCCGGGTACAGTGGCTCACACCTGTAATCCCAGCACTTTAAGAGGCGGAGGTGGGCAGATCACAAGGTCAGGAGTTTGAGACCAGTCTGACCAACATGGTGAAATCCCATCTCTACTAAAAATACAAAAATTAGCCGAGTGTGGTGGCATGCGCCTGTAATCCCAGCTACTCAGGAGGCTGAGGCAGGAGAACTGCTTGAACCGTTGAGGCGGAGGTTGCAGTGAGCCAAGATCATGCCACTGCACTCCAGCCTGGGCAACAGAGTGAGACTCCGTCTCACATACACACACACACACACACACACAAAAGTGATTATACAGATGAGTTTCTCTTCAAATCAGGGACAAAGACACAAAGCAAAAATGCTCTAATACCAATTGAGCTGCCTGAGCTTTCCTCACACACTCAGATCCAGGCTGGCAATAGATGACAGGCTATCCAATCTCAAAGCTGTCAGTGCCTTTAGACCACACCACTTCTACCATTATTTTCTGTCCAACATATTCCTGCATTGTATCTACCCAAGTTCCCAGGGAAAATTCCCGATTGTCCTTGATGAATGGATGATCTGTCATAGTCATAATGGTCATACAGAAACAAATCAAAGAAATAGGCTAGGCATAGTGGCTCACACCTGTAATTCCAGTACTTTGGGAGGCCAAGGAGGGAGGATCACTTGAGCCCAGGAGTTCAAGACCAGCCTGGGCAACATGGTGAGACCCTCTCTCTACAAAAAATTAGTCAGTCATGGTGGGCATACCTGTAGTCCCAGCTATGTGGGAGGCTACAGTGGGAGGATCGTTTGAGCCCAGGACATCAAGGCTGCAGTGAGCTGTGATGGTGTCACTGCTCTCTAGCCTGGTCAACAGAGCGAGTTCCTGTCTCTGTCATTTTGTTCATGTCATCTTACTGATTCTGTCAGCCTTAACTTCCCTGTCTGTAAAATGAGTGTATTAAACTGAATTAGTAGTTTCTTCCTCCATTTTGCAAAGCTCTCTCCCAGGGCATGGCTAGGTCTTTTAGGGGTGGGGGCAGAGAAGAGAAGAGAGTGAGAGAGGGCAAGGCCAAAGCTTTCTTTTGAAAAGAGACTCCTGTTTGAAAGCCATGACTATGTGATTCTAAGGTCGAATGCATATCCTTGCATTTGAGAAGCTTCTTATGCAGGAAAATCTGGTGTAATAATATACAGATCAAGCCTGAGAGTCTCTGATAAAATATTAATATTATCAGGCTGGGGGTGGTGGCTCACGCCTGTAATCCCAGCACTTTGAGAGGCCAAGGCAGACAGATCACAAGGTTAGGAGTTCAAGACCAGCCTGGCCAATATGGCGAAACCCTGTCTCTACTAAAAATGCAAAAATTAGCCAGGCATGGTGGCTCGCGCCTATAATTCCAGCTACTCGGGAGACTGATACAGGAGAATCACTTGAACCTGGGAGGCGGAGGTTGCAGTAAGCCAAGATCACACCACTGCACTATAGCCTGGGCAACAGAGCGAGACTTCATCTCATATATATATATATATATATATATATATATATATATATAAAATCAATCACTGTACAGATAAAAACTTTGGTATCTAAGAGAGAGATACAGATGATATTAGGTTCCATTAATGCTTTGTTACCTTTAAAAAATTTATATCTTCAGGCCAGGTGCGGTTGCTCATGCCTGTAATCACAGCACTTTTGGTAGGCCCAGGCAGGTGGATCATTTGAGGTCAAGAGTTTGAGACCAGCCTGGCCAATATGATAAAACCTCATCTCTACTAAAAATACCAAAAATTATCTGGGCATGGTGGCTCAAACCTGTAATCCTAGCTACTTAGGAGGCTGAGGCAGAGAATCACTTGAACCCCAGAGGCAGAGGTTGCAGTGAGCCACAATCATGCCACAGCACTCCAGCCTGGGCAACAGAGAGAGACTCTGTCTCAAAAAAAAAAAAAATTACATCATCTTACTCTATTTTGTAATTTATTTAACTCATTAAATTTTTTTAAAGAAGCTATTGACTGGTGTTCACTGAGGTGGACTTTCAAATGGAAAATTCTATCAGTAATACTGTTAATCTCCCTTTGCCTTCTGATGCAAACTTCTGACCCTGATTTATAAGAAAATACATTACTGACAATATTTTTGAGCAATGGAAATGTGTGAAAATAAAAATTCAAAAAATAAAAATGTCCTTAATTGTAATTGTTCTGTTATTTCTTAGGTAATTTGATTCTCTCCATTTTAATAATTCCTAAAAAAAATTGCATTGTTATTTGCATCCAGAATGCATATGTATGAGCTTTTTATTTCCCTAGAAATAAAATAGAGCTATCAGATAGATTCCCTGCTTTTAAGATATTATTAACATAAAAACAATGAACATAAATTTTACCTAGCAACAGTGTGTGCTGGAAATATAGCACTATTCTCTTTAAATTGCTAACTCATGATTACATTGAAAGTCTTTAATTTATTGTATTAATTAAAATTTTCCATCTGATATGGAAAAACTAAAACACTCAGTACTAAGCAGATGTCTTTGAACTTGGACTAAATCAATGGCATGAAACTAGCATTTATTGCTATAGTCTGATTATATATATGTATAAATATATTTATATATATGTATATATATGTCTGGTTGTGTGTGTCTGTGTGTATATGTGTGTGTGTGTGTGTGTGTGTGTGTATATATATATATATATATATATATATAATCCTGTACTTTAAAAAAAATTTGATTGAAGTTTTTTTTTTTAATAAATGGCTTTTAGCCTTTCTAGTATGTAGTTAATTCACATTTGTATGTAAGAATTCATTTAAAATCTCTCTGATTCCTGGCCGGGCATGGTGGCTCACATCTATAACCCCAGCACTTTGGGAGGCCAAAGCCGGTGGATCACTTGAGGTGAGGAGTTCAAGACCAGCCTGGCCAATATGGTAAAACCCCATCTCCACTAAAAATACAAAAATTAGATGGGCACAGTGGTGGGTACCTGTAGTCCTAGCTACTCGGGAGGCTGAGGCAGGAGAATCTTTTGGTCAAGACGACAAAAGATTGTCTGCACTCCAGCCTGGACGACACAGTGAGACTCCATCTCAATAAAATAAAATCTCCCTGATTTCTGATATTTGTTATTTTGTTATTTTCTTAGAAAAGCATGTAACAAGTTTATATAGTAATAAGATTACTTATAATATGTGTTTAAAAAATGTATTGTGAATTCTCTCTTATTTGTTTTGTCCATGAAATAGCAATTATTACAAATTATAATACCTAAAAACCCGGACTAAAAATACACACACACACACACACACACAAACGGAAAACAAAAGCAAACAGCACAAACAGGCATTTTCTTTTCCTATTGTAGGTGAATGAATTGGTGCAGGTAGAAACGTACCTCCGCAGTGAAGGTGTGCTGGTGCGATACTGGTATCCTATTGATATGTTGGAAAGACCCCCAGCAGGCTACCGAAGGACTGCCACCAATGGGCTGGTCACTCTGGACAATACCAACCTTCAAATTCACAGGTACAATTGGGCCCTTCTTTCTACAGGGTCACAGAAATCCACCAACTCCGCTCTACCACGTGTCCCATTTATCCTTGGCAAGAAAGCTTCTCCTTCAAAGCTAACACTTAGAGGGTGCAGCTAATAAAGATAACAGCAAATTGCAGGAGGTGCAAAGAAAAGTTGGGGGATCTAGAGGCCAGGCACAGTGGCTCATACCTGTAGTCCCAGCACTTTGGGAGGCCAAAATGGGCAGATCACTTGAGATCACGAGTTCAAGACCAGCCTGGCCAACCTGGTAAAATCGCATCTCTACTGAAAATACAAAAATTAACCAGTCTTGGTGGTGGGCACCTGTAATGCCAGCTACTCTGGAGGCCAAGGCAGGAGAATCTATTGAACCTGGGAGATGGAGTTTGCAGTGAGCCGAGATTGTGCCACTGCTCTCCAACTTGGGTGACAAAGCGAGACTCCATCTCACAAAAAAAAAAAAAAGTTGGGTGATCTAGAATCACCTGGCTTATGCAACATGCGCCCTGCTGTGATCTGGGGGGACTGATGGGTAGCTAGAGATTAGAAGAGCATGGGGAAAGTTAAGAGGAGTAACACGAGTCAAGAAAAGGTAAGAAGATATTCAGGTACAGTGTAAGCTCGTTTCCCTCTGAAGCTAATCAGGTCTTGCTTGAGTGCTTGCTATGTGCCTAGCACTGTGCAGGCTTCCAGAAAAGGAGAGAAGGTGTTCGAGGCATGTGCCTACCCTCAGTGGGCTGAAACCTAGAGATCTGGCAAAGCTCTCTCATGTTCACCATTGCCAGTTCCCCTGAGAATTACTCCTTTCCATCTTAAAACTTCTTGTGATAATTCAGAGGAAAATGTAATAATAAATGGAGTTCTTCTCTAATAAAAATTTCCAGAAACTGTTTTTCATGCTATTCATCCATTAGCCATCACAAGTTCTCATGATGTTGACAATTTTGAACCAAGTTAAGTGTATCTCCAGCTCTCGTCTCTCACTGGAACTCCAGATATGCTTATCTATCTACATGGCACGACCTCTTGAGATTGCATTGTAGCATTTGGGTGGTCTCAAGTTGAATGAGTCAGTCAAATTCGTAAGACCAAAATAGGTCACACATGACCTTCTTAGCTTTACTTAGCGAGATGCTGGACAGGCAGTAGGCGTACCACAAGGCAACGTCGTGAATGTTTCTTCAACAGGAATGCTCACAGTCGTCCACACAGAAGTTCAGGGGCTAGTCACTGACCCCACCTACACACCCACGCAAGTGTCAACTTAGTCTTTGGCCTCCCAAAGTGCTGGGGTTATAGATGTGAGCCACCATGCCCGGCCAGGAATCAGAGAGATTTTAAATGAATTCTTAAATACAAATGTGAATTAACTACATACTAGAAAGGCTAAAAGCCATTTATTAAAAAAAAAAAAACTTCAATCAAATTTTTTTAAAAGTACAGGATTATATATATATATATATATACACACACCCACAGCAGGGTTCCTGCGGTCAGTGGCTGAACAGCCCCGTGTCCTAATCCGAGCTGATGTCTCTTGATATCAGCTGATATCCACAGGCAGGGAATCCAGGGATTCCAGCAAGAGGCATGCCCAGTTACAAGCATCACCATCTAAGGTGACTGACTGTCCAGGCACTCTTTGTCTGGAGTGCAATTACAGTATTTTAATGCTCTCCCAGAACCTGACACTTTTACTGCCGTTATTGCTTCTTACCAAGAATGTTCTTCTTCACAGTCCTTTCCATTTAGACACAGCTTGCCTGTGAGGAGTCCACTAGTATAAGCAGTGCCTCATGATGTTGCTGACATTCTTTGTCAGGTTTTCAGAAGAACTGACTTTAAAACAGCTTAACCAGGCTGGGCGCGGTGGCTCACACCTGTAATCCTAGCACTTTGGGAGGCTGAGGCGGGTGAATCACTAGGTCAGGAGATTGAGACCATCCTGGCCATAGTGAAACCCTGTCTCTACTAAAATACAAAAAATTAGCCGGTCGTGGTGGCGCATGCCTGTAGTCCCAGCTGCTCAGGAGGCTGAGGCAGGGAATCACTTGAACCCTGGAGAAGGAGGTTGCAGTGAGCCGAGATCGTTCCACTGCACTCCAGCCTGGCAACAGAGCAAGACTCCGTCTCAAAAAAAAAAAAAAAAAAAAAAAAATGCTTAACCAAGGGCAGTTCTGAGGTAGACAAGGATAGGATTTTGTTGACCCTTAACTCACAAATCATCTTGTAACCCCCTAAAATCTAGCATGTGAGGTAGAATCTGAATTTTTCCCCAAAATTCTCCTCTGCCACTGGCCTCTCCATATCTGGAAGGGGCCCCACGAGCCGTCCTTTTTCCTCAGGAAAGCTGTCAGCAAGCGCCGTTGACTATTGCAAAATATGACCCCATCTGCACAAGTTTCCATTCTCACTCCACCACAACAGCCTAGGCCTCGGCTCTCCTCTCCACAACAGCCGGAGCAATCTTATAGACACAGATATCAGCTCTCCCTCCTCTAATGCAGATCTTCTCATGAAGTAGACTCAAACCCTAACCTGCCTCACAAAACCCCATGGGAGCCTCTGAGCCTGGCAGCCTCTCTTCTGTAGTGCTCACACAGCAAGTATGCTGCTTCCTTAGGGACGGCCCAGAGCTCCCCCTGGCTGTCTTTCTGTAATTCAGATCTCAGTGAATAGTCACCTCTTCAAAAAGCTCTGCCCTCACCATCTAAGGTGACTGACTGTCCAGGCACTCTTCGTTGTGAAATTACAATATTTTAATGGTCTCCCAGAACCTGACATTTTTACTGCTGTTATTTCGCTTGTTTGTTAAAATTTGTTCCTGTGGGCTGGGCTTGGTGGCTTATACCTGTAATCCCAGCACTTTGAGAGGCTGAGGTGTGCGGATCACTTGAGGCCAGGAGTTCAAGACCAGCCTGGCCAACATGGTGAAACCCCATCTCTACTAAAAATACAAAGATTAGCCAGGTCTGGTGACATGTGCCTATGCTCCCAGCTACTCGGAAGGCTGAGGCATGAGAATCACTTGAGGCAGAGGTAACAGTGAGCTGAGCACTCCAGCCAAAAAAAAAGAAGGTTCATATATCCCTTCCTTCTAGAATATAAACTTCCTAAAAACAGGTTTTGTTTTATTCTTTGCTAGAGTCCCCGTTGCCTAAGCTAGGCCCTGACATACAGTGTAGACTCAAACTGGGTGCTGAAAAGGGTCCTCAAACATACATGCCTAAATATCAATATAGTATTATTAAAAGCTTTTAAAGCTTTATTTAATAAGTCTCTTGGTCATGTTTTTTAGCAAACATCTTTGATAGATGAAACCTGTTGACTGCTGACTAGCAACTGAGAGAGAAGGCAAGAAAGTCCTTGTACAATTACAATCAGCTTACAAGTGTGGAACATTTACTCTCAGTGTTAATGCAGTGGTCTTGATATTGGAAAACATAGGAAACATGCCATGGAGATCTGTGTGTTCATTCAGTGGTTGGATTTCTGGTCCTAGCACAGATTTTCATCAAGGTTATATTCTGTGCTAACGCGCTCACAGTGGTTTTGAAGAAGACTTTGGTTTGCTGTGCTTGGTGGTGTACACCTATAGTCCCAGCTACTTGGGAGGCAGAGGCGAGAGCATTGCTTGAGCCCAGGAGGTCAAGGATGTCCTCCAACCTGGGCAACAGAGCAAGACCTTGTTTAAAAAATTGTTTTTAAATAAATAAATAGGATTTTGGAAAACAGAGGCTAGAGGGCCTCTCAGCAGTGGCTTCAGAGGCATTAGCAGTGTACAGTGTCCAAACAGGGGCTGCAAGTCAGACCCAAAACAAGCTCAAAGCCAGGCGTGGCTCATGACTATAATCCCAGCACTTTGAGAGGCCAAGGCAGGAGGATCATTTGAGTCCAGGAGTTCAAGACTAGCCTGGGCAACACAGAGAGACCCTGTCTCAGCTGGGCACAGTGGCTCACGCCTGTAATCCCAACACTTTGGGAAGCTGAAGTGGGTGGATCACTTGAGGGTTAGAAGTTTGAGACCAGCCTAGCCAACATGGTAAAACCCTATCTCTACTAAAAATACAAAAATCAGCCAGGCATGGTGGCACATGTCTGTAATCCCAGCAACTTGGGAGGCCAAGGCAGGAGAATTGCTTGAACCTGGGAGGTGGAGGTTACAGTGATCTGGCATCATGCCACTGAACTCCAGCCTGAGTGACAGAGCGAGACTCCATCTCAAAAAAAAAAAAGAGAGAGAGACCCTGTCTCTACAAAAATAATCAGCTAGGAGCAATGGCACATACCAGTAGTCCCAGCTACTCAAGAAGCTAAAGTGGGAGGATCGATTGAGCCCAGGAGGTCAAGGCTGCAGTGAGCTATGATCATACCACTGCACTCCAGTCTGGGCAACAGGACCCCGTCTCAAAAAAGCCCAAGAAAACAAACAGCTCCGTCCCTGGTAACTTTGACCTATAAAGTCTGAGATGAAAGCCATGGGGAGAACAGTGGGGTTCTCAGCTTTCCCGTTCAGTCCTCACCAGTTCTGCTGTCATAGTCCTCATTGCTTTGTTAATGCAGTCAAGATACGGGCTTCCAAGGAGGGAGGAGACAGGAGAAGTGAGTTTATTGTTCATCCTGGCATGAGAACCACACAGACTGGTGTTGATAAGGAAGAAACCACCTACGATGTAGTTTCTTAGCTGTCTTCTTTTTGTTTATCCTCACTTCACACATACACTCATCAAGTGTTCCATGTTGGGTTGTTTCTTTAATTGCCATTACACCTAAATTTGAATTATGATAAATTTAAATTGAATTAAATTTAATTAGGGTCATGAGGAATATCAAATGGCCCCTGTTGGTTCAGAGTGAGTTTGGGTCCTAAGGTTGTTTGTTGTTTGTTGTTGTTGTTGTTTTCATTCAAGAATTTTCTTCTTAGACCAGGTTGTTTGTTTTTTTAGAAACAAAGTCTTGCGGTGTCACCCAGGCTGGCATGCGGTGGCACAATCATAGCCCACTGCAGCCTCCAATTCCTGGGCTCAGCAGTCCTCCCACCTCAGCCTCCTGAGTAGCTGAGACTACAGGGCAATTTAGGGAGTCTCATTGTGTTGCCCTGGCTGGTCTCAAACTCCTGGCCTCAAGTGATCCTCCTGCGTTGGCCTCCCAAAGTGCTGGAATTATAGGTATAAAGCCGTTGCACCTGGCCCCTAAGACCTGCTTAGGCACTAACTTATTCAAGTTGAATGCCGATCACCTTACAAATTCTTCACATAAAAAAATGCCCACAATGGTATTTTTATAATAGCTTTATTGAGATATAATTTACATACCATACAATTCACCCATTTAAAATACACAAGTCAGTGGTTTTTAATATATTCACAAAGTTGTCCAACCATCACCACAATCAATTATAGAGCATTTTCATCACCCATACCCATAGCAGTTATTTCCCATCCTCCTTTCCCACGGTCTTCTGACAACCACCAGTCTATTTTTTGTTTCTATGCATTGTCCTCTGGACAGTTTATAGAAATGAAGTCCAATATATGGACCTTTGTATCTGGTGTCTTTCAGTGAACATGATGTTTCAAGGTTTATTCCTGTTGTGGCATGTGTCAGTCTTTCATCTGTTTGATGGCTGAATAATACTCCATTATATAGACTTACCATTGAGTTAATGGACACTTGAGTTCTTTCCACTATTTGGCTATTATGAATAATGTTACGATGAACATACATGTACAAGTTTTTGTGTGGACATGTATTTTTATTTTTTTTCCCTACAGTGCTTTTTTGAGCTGGGAAGAAATCAAACAACAATATAACTAAATGTGACTTTTGTTTAAAATTCAAGTGACTCCCTTGGAATTTGGAACATTGGGCTGGAAGAAAAGCATGACACAGGATCCTTTCCCTTCAGAACGTGCGGCCTGGTCCTGATGTAGGGGCCGGAGCGTCAGGGATTTGAGCATCTCACCTACCTTTTCCTTTGCAGGGAGCTGCTGCGCTGCGAAGCTGCGCTGGCCAGGCTGTACTGCCGCATGGCCCTACTCAATATCTTCGCCCCCAAGTTGCCTCACTTATTCACCCGCCTCTTCCACATTCCTGCCATCCGGGACATTACCCTCGAGCACCTGCAGCTGCTGTCCAATCAGCTCCTTGCACCTCCCCTCCCAGGTAAAACTCAGCTTTGCTGCTGTCACTCCAGAACTCAGCACCAGGCAGGCGCTGTACATAGTGTAATCATTCCCCACATGAGGACAAGAAGTGCCTCATGGTGCACATAGGCTCACATGAGAAATTGCACACAGGAACTGGATTCTCCTGGCAGGGCTTTCTCACTCTTAGATAAATGTAATAGATTACTCACTTGAGTCATTACTCTGTTAAGCATTCATCGAGCTTCCCAAGATAATTGTGGACCAAGGAAAATTAACTATTATTTATGAAACCAGGTCACTGTATTGTTGCCACAGACATTCTATTTGACATTAGATAGAAAGGGAATGTTCCTGTCATCAGCGTCTTCCAAAGCAGACCTATTTGGTTCATCATGTGTTCTGGCAGAGCTGTTTCCAAAAGCCAGCCTGTGTGCCCCTTGGCATGAGAGCTATGTCTGCTCCCCAGTGAGTGATAAGTCTACCCTCAGCCTGGTCCAGGACTGAGGGGCCCTTTTTGTCTTCCTCTGACATCTCAGCCTCCAGCCTGCCCCCTTGATCTCCCAGCAACTAAGATGGGAACAAGAGGTGAGGCCGGCAGGGGCACCCCTCAAAGCTCACTTGCAGATTGCGTTCCAAGCCCAGTCAGCATCCTGGGTAGCTGCCCTCCAGCTCACAGCTGTGGGGTCTGACCCAGCTAGGGCATATGTGCACTACATCTCTACTGGCCCATTTGAGTACCCGGGGTCCACAGCCCACCCCAAGAACTTAGATACCTGGTAAGCATCAAATATGGTGGCAGAAGCTTTGCCACGATGATCTAACAAGCTTCTCTACAGGCTCTGCCCTGAGGTACCCTGCAAGTGCCAGGGTAGTCACACAGGTCAGGCTCTGAGAACCCCTGGATTCAAGCAGCCCCATTTGATCTGTTTCATAGATCTGGGCCTCTGTGTGAGATTTTATTTTAGGAAGCAGTTTCATAGCCAAAAAGAAAGCAGAAGTCTGAAGCCCGTTGGTCTCCTGGGTCCCCCTCTGCCATCCTGGTGCAGAGGATCTGATTGCTGGCATCTGTTATCCAGGACATCATATCCAGGATAACCCTCCCATGTGGAGTATCTGAATGGGTTGTTCATTGTCTGCTACTTAGACTCTTACAGCTACTGGCTGCTTTGATTCTCGTCAACTTCTGTTTCCTTTCTGTCCCCAGATGGCACCATTAGCTCCAGCTCAATCCTCCTGGCGCAGTCTCTGCAGCATTGCATCCATTCCCAGAACTGCTCCGCCACGGACCTCTTTTACCAGGGCAACTCCCAGACAGTGAGGGAGTGGCTCAATGTGGCCATCACCCGGACCCTGCACCAGGGCGAGGAGAGCCTTTTAGAGCTGACAAAACAGATCTGCTCTTTCCTGCAGGTAGAAGTCTAAAGCTAATGTCCCTACACTGTGGTTACCGTTTTTAACTGGGAGTCTCACTGGCTTGCTGAAAAATGACTCTCCTTTCCCCTCCAAATCCCCATTCCTCTCGATTTCCTTTTCATAGAAGCTCTTCTACTTTATCTCATCTGTAGCTTGCTTCCTTCCAGAGGACTAGTTAGTCGTTTGGCTGATTTCTTGGGCCTTGTGAGATGAGAAGATGAGATGCTATCCCTGTGTTTAGCCCATGGCTTTCCTTATTCAGTGTCTCTTCGCAGACAGCACCAGAGCAGTTCCCCTCTGAAGAGTTCCCAATTTCCGAGTCCAAAGTCAACATGGACGTGAATTTTCCCGGGGCAGCTTTTGTTGTTGTGTCTTGTAAAGAAAGTCAATCTGGATTCCGCAAAGAGTAAGTTGCCTGTTCTTAAGAAGATGGTGTTGGGGAGAGGAAAGCTAAATGAATTCTGGTTAAACTTCCCAAGGAAAACAATTCAAATCACTTTGATTCTTTAATGCAAATGACTTACAGTTCTTTCCATATTTCTATGTTTGGGGAATTAGTCTATAAAGAATGACCTTCTAAAGTGTGGTGGAAATGACTTGGGCCCAGTTCTCATCTAACGGCCCCTGGTGAGAAGCCAGTGCTGCCTGTCCCCGTGTGTGTGCCTGGACCCTGTATTAACACCCATCCCTCCTTCTCAGCTCCTCTCTATACAAGGCACCATGGGCACGGGTGCTCGTATATGGCCTTGGCCACAAAGTGAAGCGAAATGGCCAGCTGAACCTCATCGAGGCTGCCTGTTACCCACGGGACGCGTCCCCGGCCAACACTGGGCTCGCACCTCCCCCTACCGCCGACCAGTACCCCTCTGTGGTTCTTTCCACAGACAGAGTCCACATCAAATTGGGTGAGTCTCCAGGAGCTCGTGGTGATGAGAACAGCTAGAGTCATTCTCTGCTTGCCTTCTTTTTGAAGCTACAATGAACCTTGCATGTTCTAATTCCTATTGATAAAGAACAGGACTTCTTGGGACTTCTAAAAGAAACTGCTGCTGCTTTTAGAGGCAGTAAATTAAAAGACATGTCTTTCCTGCCTAGGGAAGGCCTGGCAGATGCTGTCCAGACTACAGTGATTTCCTTTCTTTTCACAAGTGTATGCTGAGATATGCCTGTTTAGGATGATATAACCAGAGCAATCATATCTTTACAGCAGGCTCAGGCTATGATAATACCAGCTGCCATTCCCTGAGTTCTCATTAACCCAATTCTCAACATGGTTCCCTGGGGCACTGGCCACTGTGAGCGTCTGCTCCTCATCTAACTGGGAGCTCGATTGCTCTCCTCTCCTGGGCATTTTTTGAAGCTTCCAAGGTTTTCGAGTTAGATGTGGGCTCTGCCTCCGCATGCCTTGAAGCTGTCACTGCCTGTCCTCTGTATGCACCAAGGCCTGCTGGCTCTGTGTCTGAGTCTACACAGAAAGGAAAGGAAATCCACATCACAGGCCTCCACTGCTCCTCCTCAGCATGCTTGACAGGAAAAGACTGACACGTGTTTGCCAGAGACAGAAAACACGTGAACTTTTAACCAAAGTGATGGGCCTGGGCTTCTCCACAGCCCCAGTCCTTGAGACACTGCATCTTAGGGAATGAAATGAAAGGACATTTCTTAAGTGATTTGATCATTGCTAAACAACTTTACAGTCTTTTTTTTAAGTTTGTTTTTCATAGTATTTTGCCTATACTAGCTGTTTTTCAAACTTTACATTTAAGACAGGATCTCTATCATTCCACTATTATCACTATGTAAACATTCACCCCAAAGTACACAAGCCAATGTGGTTTGCTCCTGACTTGTCCAAAGCCTCTGATGTCCTGGCTTCTGTTTGACTGGTATTTATAGAGGGGTTTGGGGTACAGGGCAGGATGTGAGGGGGATCAAGCCTTGGGATCGTCTTCCTTTCACTGTAGACAGTTTTGGTCGCACGTAGTTCACGGCAGTGACAAAAGGTGATAAAGAGGATCAAATCCAAGGTGCCAGTAGTCTTAAGTCTTGGGGGCCCCTTGCTGGTCCACTGTTTAAGCATAATGGTCTTAGTGAGATTGCAGCCATACCAAAGGACTGATTATTTTTTTACCAAGCTGGGAATATCCCAGTGAGGCATCTTTTAAAGTATGACTTACTGTCCCCATTTTGGTTGGTATCTAACTGAATGACAAGTGTGGGTCCTCCTCTGTTCCCATCGTGCCCTTCATCCCATTGCTGAATCCACCCTAGTAAGCGGAGTCCCTAGAGGGAAGGCCTCCATCTCTTCGTGTCCCTGCAGCCCACCATCCGGGATGTCGGGAGTTATGTGTCCTCCTCCTGGAGCAGATGAGTGGGTGGGCTCTCCAGCCCTGTTTCTACATGCACACCCAGCAGGTCCTTTTGTGGGTATTATTTGGATCAGCTGCTGCCAATCACCTTTCTTCCTGGGTGTTTCTTGCAGGGGTGTCTCCACCTCCTGGAGCAGTCCTGGTATTACATTCCCTGCCCCTGGAGTTCCCACTGGCTATGGCCTTCGCAGAGCAGCTGCTTTCCTGGAAATCAGAGGACAGTGAAGGGAAATCCGAAGATGAGCCTGACACCATTCCAACATCTGTCCTCCTGCAGGTGGTGGAACTACTAGGTGAGGCTGCCTTCCCTGGGGATTGGAATCTAGGGTGGGGGGGGAGCTGGCATGATACCTGAGGAAGCTTGCCAGGTGGCATAGGGAGTGGCCACAGGTAGCCCAGGCAGCTGTAGCCTCCTTCAGATTGCTGTCATTTGAAGTGGGCTTGGGAAATGGATCTTAAGGTACAGCCTATACGCCCAAATCCATGATTTGGCAGGTATTTTCATTATTTTGAGGAGTGGCAACTAACCACAAAAGTAAGATTAACTTTATCCGCTTTACTTTAAAACAGAAGTATAGGTCATTATTGCAACTTAAGGTGTGAAGGGTGGTGTGGAAGTAAACAATGTTGCAAAATCAAAGGTTATAACTGCATAGTTCCTTAAAGGGTCAAAAAGGTTGCAGAACTCATGGAATGACAAACATAAAAATTGTGCATTTTACCATATGTAAATTTACCTCAACAAATTCTAAATAAATATTAAACTTTAATCAATGATATGCCTGCTTAAGTGTTTAGGGATGAAGCATACTGATGTCCACAGCTTACTTTGAAATAATATAAAACTAAGATGGGTTTATGGATGAATAGAGGGGTGGATAGATGTGTGGTAGAGTAAATATAGCAACATGCTTACAGTGTAATCTAGGTGGCAAGTACAGAGGTATTTGCTCTATAATTTCATCAGGTTTTCTATATTTTTGGATTTTTTCATAATGTTGCTGGGAAGAAAACATTGCACACTCAGATGCCTTCAGGGTCCAAACAGATCAGCTGAATGAGGGAAATAAAGAGGAAAGTTGGCGGGGCGGGGGTGGACTTTGGTGAGCTGGAGGCACAGGGGACACATGCCCTGTCACCTGTTGCTATAGGAGAACATGGCCCTGCTCCTGCCAGAACTGTAATTTCTTATTTCAAGAAAATCCCGGAATCCAAATGATGTAAATTTCCCAATTTTTAAATGTTGGCAACCAAGTCAAATTCTTTAATACACCCTAGGAGGGCCGAGCACAGTGGCTCACACCTGTAATCCAGCACTTTGAGAAGCTGAGGCAAGATGATCGCTTGAGTTCAGGATATGGAGCAACATAGCCAGACTCCATCTCTGCAAAAAATAAAAGACACCCAGGGAGTGGATCAGGGAAACGTAAGCAGGGAACACTGCCTGGGAATGAGTTTCAGCTCATAGGCCACCATGTGCAATTTTGGTGAAGAATTCTCTCCAGGGTCATCTTACATGAATGTTAAATGGTAGAGCAAAGACAACCAAGATGACATGAATAGTTCTGGCATCTGAGACCCATCCCTGTGCCCCAGCAGAGAGGGGAGCATGGACATCTGTCCTCTGTGAAGGTTCTGTGAGAGCCCATGTTCCAGGACAGTCACAAACTTGTTTCTAACCAGATTTCACAGGCAGTGTCAGTCCTGAGAGAACAGGAAGCTTGGTCCCCTCGTTAGTAGGTGCTGGACTTAGTAAGTCAGCTTCAGCAGGCCCTTGGGATTCCCCTGGCCAGTGATCTTTTATCCTCTAAAAGAGCCATCTGGATATAGTGAACTGCAGGCTTTCTTGCAGGATGAGGGCTCAGCTGGCTCAGTGGGATACAGGCTTTAGATGTTCATGATCCCTAATCAGGTCTGACATACATGAGCTTTCTGTCTTTCCACTCAGATCCAGTTCACATGAATATGTGAATGTGAGATATGCATCTGGTACAAAGGAGACCTTGGCACAAATGTGTGGTCCATCCTGTGGTTCTGGACAGTGTTTCCCAAACTTCAGTCATTATCATGCCACCATTATATGGTTGTTGCCACATCCACAAATTGTGCCTATCAGCATATATTTACTTATTTTATTTTTTTGAAATGGAGTTTCACTCTGTCACCCAGGCTGGTGTGCAGTAGTGCAATCTCGACTCACTGCAACCTCCGCCTCTGGGTTCAAGTGATTCTCCTGCCCCAACCTCCCAAGTAGCTGGGATTGCAGGCATCTGCCACCACACCTGGCTAATTTTTTTGTGTTTTAGTAGAAACCAGGTTTCACCATGTTAACCAGGCTGGTCTCAATCTCCTGACCTCAGGTGATGCACCTGCCTTGGCCTCCCATAGTGCTGGGATTACAGGCGTGATTGAGCCACTGCACTCAGCCAGCATTTATTTAACAGTTTTTATTGCAATCAAAACCTCCTTTTTTAAAATTTAAATTTAGTTTTAAAGAAACCTTTACATCACTTCTCTAAAGACAAAATTGGTATCCCTTGGCATAATTAAAAGGTATCAGTAAAAATAAATACAGGCCAGGCCTGGTGTCTCACGCCTGTAATCCCAGCACTTTGGGAGGCTGAGGTAGAAGGATGGCTTGAGCCCAGGAGTTCAAGACCAGCCAAGGCAACACAGTGAGACCCTGTCTCAATCAACCAATCAATCCATCTATCCATCCATTCATGCATACATACATTCAAAGAAAATAGTTGCTGTCACAAAAATCTAGCTGAATACTGTTCCCTGTCAAAGGCACTGGGACTCTGGCCCATTCTCTGTTAAGAATATGCCAGCTGGTGGGGTGTGGTGCCTCACGCCTGTAATCCCAGCACTTTGGGAGGCCGAGGCGGGTGGATCACCTGAGGTCAGGAGTTCAAGACCACCCTGACCAACATGGAGAAATCCCATCTCTACTAAAAATAGAAAATTAGTCAGGCGTGGTAGTACATGCCTATAATCCCAGCTACTTGGGAGGTTGAGGCAGGAGAATCGCTTGAACCTGGGAGGCAGAGATTATGGTGAGCCAAGATCGTGCCATTGCACTCCAGCCTGGGCAACAAGAATGAAACTCCATCTCAAAAAAATAAAAAGAATATGCCAACCTTGGCCAGGTGCAGTGGCTCACGCCTGTAATCCCAGCACTTTGGGAAGCTGAGGCACATGGACCACTTAAGGCCAGAAGTTCAAAACCAGCCTGGCCAACATGATGAAACCCCATCTCTGCTAAAAATACAAAAATTAACTGGGTGTCATGGCACACGCCTATAATCCAAGTTACTCTGGAGTCTGAAACACAAGAATTGCTTCAGGTTTAACTGGGAGGCAGAGGTTGCACTGAGCCAAGATTGCCCCACTGCACTCCAGCCTGGGCAACAGAGACAGAAACAAAAAAACAAAGCAGCTTTAAAAATTATTAAAGAAAAAAATTTAATTAAAAAAACAAAAAGAATATGCCAGCCTCATGGCCAGGCACAGTGGGTCACAGCTACAAACTCAGCACTTTGGGAGGCTGAGGTGGGAGGATCACTTGAGCCCAGGAGTTCTAGACCAGCCTGGGCAACATGGCAAAATCATGAAAACTGTCTCTACAAAAGAAAAATAATAATACAAAAATCAGCTGGGCATGGTGTCACACATCCGTAATCCCAGCTATTCAGGAGGCTGAGGTATCGCTTGAGCATAGGAGGTTGAGACTGCAGTAAGCTGTGATTGTGCCACTGTACTCCAGCCTGGGTGACAGAGCAAGATCCTGTTTCAAAAAAAAGAAAAAAGAATATGCCAGCCTCAAAGTAAGGCTTTCTTATTGGCAAAAATCAGAACTAAAAGAAGAGTTTAAAAGGAATAATATTTCAGTGTGCTGTCACCTCTGGAGCCGACCTGCCAGCTCTGAATCCCAGCTCTCTGTAGCTGTGTGACCTCCAGCTAGGCCTCCATCTCCAAGCCTCTGTTTCGCCATCTGTAAGAAGGAACCGAATTGCAGAGTCACTGTTCACAGGGTTGTTATGAGGGTTGAATCCAAGCTCAGAACGGTGCCTGGAACATAGGGAGTGTTGCATAGTAATTGCTGTTATTTTCATTTGCCTTAGGAAACTTCCTGTGGACCACAGACATGGCAGCCTGCGTGAAGGAGCTTGTTTTCCATCTCCTGGCAGAGCTCCTGCGCACGGTGCACGCCCTGGAGCAGAGGCAGCACCCTGCTGGCCTGTCCTCTTCCATCGCCCTCCAGCTGAACCCCTGCCTGGCTATGCTGATGGCCTTGCAGTCAGAGCTCCACAAGCTATACGATGAGGAGACGCAGAACTGGGTCTCAGGCAGCGCTTGTGGGGGCTCTGGAGGGGTGGTGGCCGGCGACCAGGGCAGATTCTCTACATATTTTCATGCACTTATGGAGGGGTGCCTGGCGGTGGCCGAAGTGACCCTGCCTACTAACATGAGTGTCACAGCCAGCGGGGTGACCGCAGCAACAGCCCCAAATCTCAGCGACTCGTCCTCCTCCTCCTCGTCTTCCCCAGGACAGACCCCACAAAGTCCCAGCCTCCTCTCCAAGAGGAAGAAAGTCAAGATGAAGCGGGAAAAGGCCTCCTCGTCGGGCAAGCGCCAGTCCTCCCGCACGGTGGACTCGGACCCCACTGTGCTCAGCATCGGAGGCAGCAAGCCCGAGGACATGCTGTGGTTCCACCGCGCACTCACCTTGCTCATCATCCTCCGCCACCTCACCAGGAAGGACCCACAGGGGCTGGGCGTGACGAGTGATGCCATCGCTGATGCCTGCCAGGCCCTGGTGGGCCCCACCGCCCACAGCCGCTTGCTGGTGATCTCCGGGATCCCCACCCACCTGGATGAGGGCGTGGTCAGAGGTGCCATCCGCAAGGCCTGCAACGCCCACGGCGGGGTCTTCAAAGATGAGATCTACATCCCATTGCAGGAAGAAGACCCCAAGAAGCCGAAAGACAAGGCCGAGGGTGGGGATGGGAAAGCCGAGCCTGAGAAGACGCTGGCCTTCCCCAGCACAGACAGCATGGAGGTCAGCACATCCAGCAGCCTGACCCCCGCCATGAGCATCAGCGCCTCTGCCTCCACCAGCCAGGCCTCCATCTGCAGCTCCCAGGGCATCTCGCAGACCATCAGCGACCTCTCTGTGGATCCGCTGCCCGCCGGCCTCGAGCTGCCCATCCCTCCGGGTCTGTTGGAGCCCCACGTGGTGTCCAGCCAGGAGAGCCTAGACATTTCCCTGTGCAGCACTGGCAGCCTGGGCAGCCTGGGCAGCCTGGGTGAGCCCCTGGACAATGCAGAGACGGCCTCGGTGTCAGACATGGGCTCCATGTACACAGTCACTTCCCTGGACAACCAGCCCCTCGTGGCGCGCCCCATCAAAGGCTTCGCAGTTGTGGAGGTAACAGCTCTCAGGCATGCACAACCGCTAAATCATGACCGATTTCAATCCCCCAAGCCTCATTAAACCTTCCCAAGTTATTTCCTAGTAGATAATGGTAGAGCACTTGGAGGCTCCCTGGGTCAGCCCTTGGAATGAACCAGTGAGTCTGCTTAGGATGACGTCTCTGAGAGTGATACCAAGTCCCATGTCACAAAGTAAAGGAGGCAGAGGGCTCAGGGCCTGGCCTTCCATGGTGGGTGGGTGGATGCCATCAGTGCATTCTGACTCAGCCCCATCATGTCTTCTTGAGTGGCCTTCGGTTCTTTTGGGTGCTGCCATTGGCAGAAGGGATGTTCACTGAGCACTGTGAGAATAGACTCCTGCCATTCTGAGTTTCAGATGACCTGAATGCTGGCAAGTCATACTTCCACTTCCCATGTATTTCCCAGGCCTCACTGTTTAAAAATCCTGCATCAAAGCCTCTCTGTACTTTTGTATAACAGTACGCATAGGGAGCTTGCATGCATTACTCTCCCAACAGGTTCTGCAAGGAGGGTTCAAGGATCAAGCAGTTGGTTTCTTTCCTAGAATTACTTCTTTGAATCCATCATCCTCCTTTGTGGGGACTTCCTCAGAGCCAGGCATGGATTTTTACTCCCTGGGAATCAGAGTAAAGCCACAGACCTGGCCAGGGTTTAGCGGCAGAGATTTCAGGTTGAGTCGTTTGCTAAAAGTTGCTGTTGTTGGCCTGTGGGAGAAAGTTCCCCAGGAGGTCCAGCTCACCCAAGTCGGGCAGCCTTCACATCTCTCCAGACCAATAGAGAGTTTCCAGGAAAAGGTAGGAGGGAGAAGTTCAATCACACTGAATGACTGGTCATGCTACTCAAATCCTGACCCTATTCTCTATTCACACAGATAAGATCCCGAGCCAAAGTTGAGAAAATTCGAGCAAGTTTATTTAACAATAATGATTTGATTGGTTTGTCAAGTTTGGATGGTGAAGATGAATTGATGGAAATGTCAACGGAAGAGATTCTAACTGTGTCTGTAGTAAATCAGAGTCTCTTTGATACTCAAGGGAGTCCAGGGTTAGAAGATTATTTCAATGATAAGTCAATTAAAGGTGGGTTCTGGATTTTTTTTTAATCTGTAGACTTTTTGTGGAGCAATTTTAGGCTCACAGAAAAAAAATTGTGTTAAAATTCCTCCCCTCCCCAGTGTCCCCTATTTTTAACATCTTGCATTAAAGAGGATCTTGGCAGCTACTCCTGGGTTGCAGATTTTGAAAATGATTCAGAGAGTGTTGGGGAGATGGGATAAGAGACTCCATTGTTGGCCAGTGGGGGTTGATTGTATGCATCTTTGTATGGTGTGAAAAGAATGTTCCTACCCTCTCCCAGCTGTCAGGGCACTGAAGGCCATGAGGGCAGCCCTTGCCTGCTGCATTCCAGCTGGAGAGGCTACCAGGGGTGGCTTTGCGCCACCTGCAACAGGCTTGAATGTGGGCTTGTATTCAAGTCATTTTTTCCTTTTTGTGTAGCCAGGCTTCCCCTGGTTCAAGTGCAAGTGTATTTATCTTGTTCTGTCCTATGCAGCTAGAACATTGCTGGTAATTATTTGGTCATATGCTTGAGAACAGCTCATGCCTCTCCCTTGTAAAACTGACTCTTGGGGAAGAAACAGTTCCAGCCCTTTTCTCTCTGAAGTCCCATTTGCCAGCTTTTGCCATTTTGGTGGCTCTTTTGTGGAGCAGACTCTGTCTGTTTCCTCACTAATTTTTTTTAATTCCTCTTTTCTTTCTGTTTTTATTCCTTTTTTCTTTTTAAAATGTTTTTCTTTTATAAAAAAAATATTTATTATTCATACAGAGAGGGTCTTCCTATGTTGCCCAGGCTGGTCTCAAACCCCTTGGCTCAAGCAATCCTCCAGCCTTGGCCTCCCAAAGTTCTGGGACTACAGGCGTGAGCCACCACACCGGCCTTAATCTAATTCTTTAATGTTTGAAATTTCATCGTAGAGTTGGTATGTTGTTCTGTGTTTAAGAAATAGAAAAATGTAATTTTTTGCGGGGGGGACAGAGTCTCTCTCTGTCGTCCAGGCTGGAGTGCAGTGGTGAGATCTCAGCTCACTGCAGCCTCCATCTCCTAGGTTCAAGCAATTATCCAGCCTCGGCACCCCCAGTAGCTGGGATTACAGGTGCATGCTGCCATACCCAGCTAATTTTTGTATTTTTAGTAGAGGCGGGGTTTCATCATGTTGGCCAGGCTGGTCTCAAACTCCTGACCTCAAGTGATCTGCCCACCTCGGGCTTCCAAATGCTGGGATTACAGGTGTGAACCATTGCACCGAGCCCAAAAATGTAATATTGAGTAGAGGTTTTGTTGTTTAAAATTATTACCCCAGGCTGGGTACAGTGGCTCATGCCTGTAATCCCAGCACTTTGGGAGGCCAAGGCAGAAGGATTGCTTGAGCCGAGGAATTTGAGACCAGCCTGGGCAGAATAGTGAGACTTTGTCTCTACAAAAATTAAAATAAGCCGGGCATGGTGGCACGTGCCTGTAGTCCCAGCTACTCAGGAGGCTAAGGTGGGAAGATCACCTGAGCCCAGGAGTCAGAGGCTGCGGTGAGCTGAGATCACGCCACTGCACTCCAACCTGGGTAACAGAGCAAGACCCTGTCTAAAAAAAAAATTACCCAATCATGAAATCTGGAAATGTTCCCTCAGAGATGGGATCAGGGTGAGGTAAATGAGGTCTTAGGTATGCAATTTAACGGGGCTCCAAAAAACTCAGTCAGTAAGATAAATAATATTCTAGTGTAGTTTTTTTTTAAGTCAAAATTAATGTAAAGTATTCATGATCCGCAGTATTAACATTTTAAATGAAGATAGGATCAGCATTACTGATCTTTTCCTCTTCCTCAGGCTCCGAAATGGGTCAGCACAGCACTGTAAATATTTTGCTCATCATGGAGGGTTTTTTTACATTTATTTTATTTTATTTATTTTTTAGGCAGAGTCTTGCTCTGTTACCCAGGCTGGAGTGCAGTGGCACTATCTCAGCTCACTGTAACCTCCACCTCCCAGGTTCAAGCGATTCTCCTACCTCAGCCTCCTGAGTAACTGGGACTACAGTGGCACACCACCATGCTCGGCAAATTTTTGTATTTTTAGTAGAGAGGGGTTTTCACCATGTTGGCCAGGCTGGACTTGAACTCCTGACCTCAAGTGAGCCACCTGCTTCAGCCTCCCAAAGTGCTGAGATTACAGGTGTGAGCTACCGCACCTGGCCTCATGTGAGGGCTTTAAACTTGTGACTCTGCTGTGTCAGCTGAGGGCTCAGCCCCTCTCTTCCACGCACCTGCCTGTCCCACCCTCAGCCCAGATATACTAGAGTTGCCACAGCTGGGCCTGGCCTTGGCCAGACTCCCCAAGAGAGGGAGTGGCCAGAGGGAATGAGGGGCCTGGGTTGCCAGGAGAAGGGAGCGATTCCTGAGACCGTGCAGGTGGGTTCATGACTGGCCCTTAGGAAAGGTGAGAGCACCTTCTGGAGTGCTTGTTTGGGGACAAAAAAATATTTTTTTCTGGTGCTCCTGGACAGTTTTCTTGTATCTTAGAAAACTTTCGCCTGCTTGTCATACCAATTTTGAAGCACATTTCCTAAGAATACAATCACCCGTTTAACAAATTGTACTTCCCACTAAAAATACTTGCTGGCTATCTATTCTCTGGGATTATTCTAGGCTAAACTGCTATGATAAATAGCCCCAAGAGGACAGTGGCTCAAGTCCAGTGGAAGTTAATTCCCTGCAGATGAAAGAGTTAGGGTGAGCACTGAGGTATACCTACCCTCAGGGAGGGGCCTGTCCTCCCTCAGCAGCCAGGTAGGGGCCAAGTGCAGAGGAGAGCAGCCTGGCCCCTGGGTAGCCCACATCCCACAGTGACCACGGTTGCAGGGCTGCCCCTGATGGCAAGAAAGGCTGGGCATGTGCTGGGGGTGTGCCCAGAGAGAGAGTCAGGCTTTGGTGGGCAGCTCGCCATTCTACTAGTGTCCATCCACTGCCCTTTTCAGTGTTTGGAAACAGAATGCTCGCAGGGCTTGTCCCGATGCATGTTCACAGCAGAATTGTTTTGCCCCCTCTCCGTCCAACAGGGGAGAAGCTGGTGCCGGGGGCCAGAGAGGTTCTGACGGAAATATTTAAGAGCTGTGCCCATTCAGAGCAGACGCTGAGCCTGACACCAGCGAAGCCCATCAGAGTCTCTGACATTTATCTTAGCAAAGAGCAGATCAACTCCCAGACCCCAGGCAACCTCCTCCACCTGTTCTTCACCAATGTCCGGCCTCCAAAAAAAGTGCTGGAGGATCAGCTCACCCAGGTAGCTGCCCATCCCCACTATGCCCAGGCCGGGCCTCAGGTGCCCCGCAAGGCGAGCCTGAGCGCCTCCTCCCCGCCTCTGTGCTCCACAGATCCTGAGGAAGTACGGCGTGCCAAAGCCCAAGTTTGACAAGAGCAAGTACAGCAAGGCCGGGAAGGAACAGCACCCCGTGAAGGTGGTGAGCACCAAGCGGCCCATCACCAAACCGCCCGCCAAGGACAAGGCCGTGCTCAACAGCGTCAGGTACGTGCCCCAAGGAGCCCAGGCAGCCTAGCCATGGGCAGATGTGGAGGCAGCCTCCAAGCAGGAGCCTGGGGGGCGGCAGCTTCTCTGGAGGAGCCTGATTTGGGGCTTTTTTTGTCATGCTTTGTCACCCAGGCTGGAGTGCAGCGGCCCGATCATAACTCATTGCAGCCTCAACCTCCCAGGCTCAAGCAGTCCTCCCCCCTCAGCCTCCTTAGTAGCTGGGACTACAGGCACATGACACCTCACCTGGCTAATTTTTTTAAATTTTCTGTACAGATGGGGTTTCACCATGTTGGCCAGGCTGGTCTCGAACTCCTGGGCTCAAGCAGTGGGCCTGCATTGGCCTCCCAAAATGCTGAGGTTACAGGCGGGAGCCACTGCGCCTGGTGGGTGTCTGGGCCCCTTCTGCTGAGTGCCTTTCTCAGTCCTCAGCTCCATCAGCTGAGCATCAGAGTTTCATTTTATCCACAGGTGCGGTCAAATCCTGACCATGCAGGCTGGAAAGCCGACCCATCTAAATGAAGACAGCATCTAAAATGTACAGAATTTCTTTTTAATCCTACTTCTTTTGGCCACAAAAATAATGCATAGTTATTGTAGGAAGAGTAGAAAATGCATAACGCCTTAAGCCTAGGAGTTCAAGACCAACCTGGGCAACATGGCAAAACCCCAGCTCTACAAAACAATATTGAAAAAAATTACTGACTGTGGTGGCGTGCACCTGTGGTCCCAGCTACTCAAGAAGCTGAGGCAGGAGGATGGCTTGAGCCCCAGAGGTCAAGGCTGCAATGAGTCATGATCATACCAGGGCTGTCCAGTCCAGCCTGGGTGACAGAATGAGACCCTGCCTCAAAAAAAAAAAAAAAAAAATGCATAGTGCCTATTGGAAAAAATTAAATTGCCCCATGCATAACAACTACTTTTAAGTACATGACCTTTGATTTATGCCTATGTATTATTTTCTTAAGTTCTGAATGACTAAAATGGTAGAAAATTTGAAAGCATACGCAGTGAAAAGCCACTCGACCATTCTTAAGCCTTGAAGTTCCCTCCCTGAGCCTGCAAGGTTGTTTCTCCAGCCTTTCAGAAGAACCCTTTCTGTAAATACACAAGCAATTCTACTCATATGCCCAGTGCTGGGTACCATACACAATGTCCACACCTTGCCATTTTTATTTAATACTAATTTTAGTGATCATTTCAGACTAGTACAAAAAGAATTCCCATTCCTTTAAAAAATAGCTACATAACATTCCATGTGTGGATATGTGTTTAAATTTAATAGAATATTCTTTAGAAAATCGCTCAGGCCATTTTCTATGACTCTCAAGTACTCAGAGTTGAAACCTTGATAGCAAAGTATTACCCAGTAAGAGTCTCTAGAAAAATTGTTTAACCAGAAAAGCAAAGGATTTTAAAAATGAATTCATTAGGTAGTAATGGCGTTCTTCACTCAGCACTGTCCTGTAGTACTTTCTGTGTGAGTGGGAATCAGTGCTGTGTCTGTATCTGTGCTGTTGGGTACAGCAGCCTGTAGCCACAACTGGCTATGGGGCATTTGCATTGTGGCAAGGGTGAACAGGAACTGAATTTCTGATTATATTTCATTTTAATTAATTTAACCTTAGGTAGCTACATCTGGCTAGTGACTACCTTATTGAACAATGTAGCTCTAAAATATGTGGAGTGTTTGAAAAGAGTCTCTACAAGATTTGTCACAATTTAAGGCAGGAATTTGTCCTTGTAATTTGCTCAGTAAACTTTTCTCACTCAGAACAAAGGTGGTCTTGAACCCAGCACTGTCTAAGCCCTAAGTTGGAGGAGGGGACAGGAATGAATGCCTGTACTAGACTGTGTATTTCCTGTCCGGAGGAGGTGTGAACGTGCATTAGTCTAATTCCAGTGCTTTGGTCTACAGCAGGACTGCCTTAAGTGAGAAGAAGCCAACCGTGAAGCCAAAGTCACCAGAAAAGAGCAAACCAGATGAAAAGGACCCAGAAAAGTCACCTACCAAAAAACAAGAAGGTGAATGAGCAGGTGGGGCCTGGAGCGGGTGGGGACCTGCTTCCACCCTGGAGACTGGGCAGCCTCCCAGGAGCAGGCCTCTGCTTTTCCCGACTGGCTGCTCTCCCACTGGGATGGCCCCTGCTCTGGGCTTTGGGTTCCCTGGGGTATCAGGCAGGGCAGCATTTCCAGAGATGCCAGAAAATATTCCTGGCTAGGGATCGTCCCTGGATGCCATCTTCGATGACCATGAACTTGAGGAGGTAACATAGCAGTTCCAGAAACACTACCCACCAAGGGTGAAGAATAGATGATTGTGACTGAAAAGTGAAGATTGGGAAATCTGTGTGGACACTTTCTTCTAGAAGGCACTGGCCTAAGCTAGTGGCCCGTGCTGGGGCAGTAAAATATAAGCCTCCAGAAAGACCAGGCAGCATTAGAGAAAGCTATTCTGTTGTCTGGAAAATTGCTTTGTCAGTCGGGGATGTTTCTGAGATTCATAGAAAGAGGGGACGTGGGGAAACTACAGCCAGTTGAGGGGGTACAGTTGGGGACCTGGGCACATGAGGGTTTATGAGTGTCCTGTGCACAGTGGGTTGCAATGGCAAAATGACAGTCTCCACAGTTACGGGAGGGAGAGGGGAATTAGGTGGTTTGGGCCGTGAGGGAGAGGCTGTGGCGAGAGCACACACACTGGAGGCGCACGATGTGCACAAGTCTTGCCAGATTCCTCACATTGAGCCCTTTCCACCAGTCCCTGAGGAAAAATACCTGACGCTGGAAGGATTTCACAAATTTGTTATTGACCGAGCCAAGCAAGACATCCGCAGTGTCTGGAGGGCGATCTTGTCCTGCGGTTATGATCTTCATTTTGAGAGGTAAGAGGGTTATCCTCAACCCAGTTGTCACCTTGCACAGAAATTGTTTCAGCCAAAAGCATAATTTCTGGGGAGCTGGTCCATCTCCCCTGTTGATAATGCTTTCTATTTTCTTAATTTCTTTCTGAGTTTTTTCCTAAGTGCTAAATGGGTTTTCTAACCCATTTTTAAACAAACCTGTTATTTTTCTCCACATGCCCGACTTGGGGACTGTGCTGGTCAGCTCAGGCTGCCGTGACAGGATACCACACACTGGGTGGCTTCAACAACAGAAATGTGTTCTCTCTCAGTTCTGGAGGCTGGAAGGCCCAGATCAAGGTGTCAGCAGCACTGGTTTCTCCTGGGGCTGCTCTCCTTGGCTCCTGGACTGCCACTTTCTCAAGGTCCCTTCATGGGGTCTTCCCTCAGTACCTATCTGTGTCCTACTCTCCTCTTCTTACAAAGACACCAGTCCTGTCTGATTAGGGGCCCATGCTAATGACCTCTTTAACCTTAATCACCTCTTTAAAGGCCCTATCTCCAAATATAGTCACACTGGGGATTAGGGCTTCAACATCTATATCTGCTGGGGGACTAGGAGGACACAGTTCAGTCCCATAGCAGATAGTTTCTTACCCCAAAGAACCTTGTCCTCAAAGTCACACTTTGCCTTGAGTCTCCATTGCCCTCCTTCCCAGGCAGGGGCACAGCTAGGCCACAGCTCACCAGGACTCCAGGGCTAAATATGGTTTCCCCTTTCTAGCTGTAAGTGAATCCCATGCAGTCCAGAAATCACCCTGCCCCGCCCTCCCTCTGACTTGGAAGCATGCACAGACACACACACATATACCCCTGCCCTACTCAGCCTTGTCCACAGGAAGTGCACCTGGCATCAATCAATGAGTGGCTACCAGGCCAGGTGTGGTGGCTCACACCTGTGATCGCAGCACTTTGGGAAGCTGAGGCAGGCAGATCATGAGGTCAGCAATTCGAGACAAGCCTGGACAACATAGTGAAACCCCATCTCTTAAAAAAAAACAAAAATCAGCTAGGCCCAGTGGTGTGTGCCTGGAGTCCCAGGTACTCAGGAGGCTGAGGCAGGAGAATCTCTTGAACCTGGGAAGTGGAGGTTGCAGTGAGCCAAGCCGAGACTGCGCCATTGCACTCCAGCCTGGGCAACAAGAGTGAAACTTCTTCTGAATTAAAAAAAAAAAAAAGGCCAGGCGAAGTGGCTCACACTTACAATCCCAGCACTTTGGGAGGCCGAGGCAGGCAGATAACCTGAGGTTGAGAGTTTGAGACTAGCCTGACCAACATGGAGAAGTCTCATCTCTACTAAAAGTACAAAATTAGCCAGGTGTGGTGGCACATGCCTGTAATCCCAGCTACTCAGGAGGCTGAGGCAGGAGAATCACTTGAACCCAGGAGGTGGAGGTTGTGATGGGCCAAGATGGCGCCACTGCACTCCAGCCTCAGCAACAAGAGTGAAACTCCGTCTCAAAAAAAAAAAAAAAGAAAAAAAAATGGCTACCAAAACATACTGTTAAAAAATCCATTTTCAGAATTGAGAAATGCTCTTCTGCTTGGTGCCAGCATTTTATACCATTGTTGAAGGCTCAGG